>CM075194.1:1615000-1700000 GCA_037577475.1 Chaunax sp. Z400 | reverse complement strand
TTATTTAAGGCAATGTCTGTTGCCAGGCAACAGCACTACGGGCAGCACTGTGTAATGGGAACACGGAGGAAGAGGACAAACCCACCCACCCCAACCTAGGAAGAGCCGGAGAGCCATTCCAGCACCAGCCAACGCCCACGTCACCAACCACCATTACAGATGTCACATAATACAGCTGGAGCCCCCCCCCCAGTGATGCTACAGCTCCACACACACAGATGATGATGATGATGATGAGGCCGTCTTCATTGTGAAACGTCGCAAAGCCGTTCTGTGGATTCTTTAGAAAAATGTTCAATAAAGGGATCGATTTACAGCTCAGCCTCCCCGTGATGTCCCCTAAAACAGACCCTCATCATGTGATCCTGGACCAGGAAAACCTGCCTCTAGAATCTGGACCACATTGGAATCATTATAGTCTGATAGTTATTCTGGAAAAACTTATGGTGATGTCATCGTGTCATTTTTGTCCAATCATTGGAGACATTATCCATGAAGTGAGAAGATAAAATCTGGTAATTGTCCCACAATGTTAAAGAATCCTTTAAAAACATTCTGGATCCAGATGATGATCTGTTCATGGGTTCAAACCCTACCTCTATGAAAGATCTCATCAACATCCATTCTGAATTCTTTGGGTAATCCTGCTGAAAAAAATATGACCTGTTTGGTGGAGGTTATTTTTGACTCCACAGTCACAGTCTTGATATTGCAGCACCAGCCTGGTTAAGAACCAGCAGCTGTCGTACCTTTTGTGTTATCAGCTGTAATAGTAGCAGGAGTGTCAGTCCTGGTGGTAAAAGTCATCTTAGCAGACGGAGTAGTTTTACTGAAGGCCCATTTATGGTCCCTCTACGTACGTAATCAGACATGTCCGTCAGTAAATTGTCTATCCGTCAATGATCACATCCATACGTGTTTTACGTTGGTATCCAGCCACAAGAGGGCAGTGAAGAGTCACAAGTTTAAACCAAAACAAACATGGCGACGGTCGGAGAAGGTTGTTACAATGTACCTAATAAATACAAAGCAGGGGTAACGATGTACTCGGTTTTTAGTTTACTTCCTGTTTTCTGTCATGTTTTCACTTTAACCTTCCTGCCTTTGTCCTCGTTTGGTTTTTCCCTCCTTTGAGACAGTTTGAATGATTTCACCTGTGACTTGTTCGTGAGTTTGTCTTCGCCTCTGTGTTCACTACACGACGGACAGGGAGAGGTTTTGAAGTGACCGTACAAACCACATTATTTCAGGGCTCCATCGATGTAACAAACAGACTGCAGTGACGTGTTCTCTCTGTAGATATTTTTAGGAAAAAAGGTTGTTGGATGAGTCCTGGTGGGAGTAATCTCCTTTTAAATCAGCTCTGGTGACTGTGAGGCATTTCAGAAAATTGGATTTTGCAGTGATGGAGAGTTAAATCCAACATTATTCAGCAGCTTAACCCCAAATCCAGAAAGCATTCAGGGAGCGCAGACCTCCATCAACAGTGATTGGTAACTACTAATTTTCAAATAACAAGAGTTTTTTTTTCAGAAATAGATTAGATTTTAAAATGAATTATAAAAATTGAATATTTTAATAATCTATCACTTTATTTTAAAATACTTTATCACATTAGTCCCCCATAAGAAATAATAGAAAGGGTGGTTACTAATGCAGTCACTCATGGACACAGATCCCATGGAGGGGCGTGTCCCCCCCCTGAAAATAAGAACAAGAAAATATTTTTAAATTAATTATGTAATTGAAAAATGCATATTCAATATTGTCTAGTTTTTAATTTGTGTTTCCCTAATAGATTATTTCAAAATAAATGATTGAAAATGCGTAGTGACGTCACTTTTGAAGTTTATGTCCCCCCATGTTTCCTCTCAGTGGTCTGAACCTCTGCAGAGAAGCCACGCCCCCTTTAGGAGGAAAACAAAAGGCGCCAAATCGGAAAAAAACTAGCAGCACAATTCCTACAATCTGTCATTTCCCCAAAGAGTGAAGGACAGTAGAAGAACAGATGTGTGGCATCAGGCCGTCCAGAGAAACCTGATCATGTACATCTGTGACATCATCACAGGTTAGTTGATGATGTCACTGAGTAAACGAAATGTGTGCTGATTGAGCCTGTAGATCTGAGCCAATAAGAAAAGAGTATTAGTGATGGTGAACTAAAGTAAAAAATAAAAAGGTCCTGCCATGAACAGCTGCTTTTAGACTAAAGTTTGGGGGTTTTTTAAGTTATTTTTGGGGCATTTTATGCCTTTATTTGATAGGAAAGCTGAAGAGGTGACAGGAAATATGGGGGAGAGAGTTGGGGGGGGGGGACATGCCGCAAATGGCCAAGGATTGGAATCGAACCCACGGCTGGAGGACTATAGCCTCAGTACATGGGGTCGCGCTCTAACCGCTGCTACCTGCAGCCCAAAGCATAATTTGTTTATTAGGTGCTTCATTTCTCTCATCACCATCTATTAATTATGATTTATTGAGAACATCACAAAAATATCCCCAACTCTAACCACCTGCTCTTCGGCCTTCGATCCATCCGTCCTCAAACTCTCACAGAAATCTGACTTTTTGTGCACAAACAGACAGAAACGTGTCGTCACACAATCTGTCCTGTCAGTCAGCACCAGCAGCCTGAGCGTCAGCTGAGCCTGTGATGTCACAGCTCTTACCATTCTGTTTCCAGGTGAGTCAGTGAAGTCTGGGTCTCTGAATGCAGCGGTGGCGGCGTTGGTGACAGTGTTGGACGGCATCGTCTGAGGGGCTGATGTGGAAAATAAACTCAAAGAAAATAAAGGAATGAGAGATGATCCCTCTTCTCTCCTGCAGAAGGAGAAAGAAAAAAGAAGTTATGACAACCCCTGAAACATTTGGAGGTTAGAGGAGGCTGTTTCTGCTTCCCTTTGTTGAATCCATGTATAGGAACCTCACAGGCCACTATAGGACACTGTATGGCTCGCCTATAGGGCCTAGGCCACTTTTTTTTTTACACCACATGGATGCATGTACAGTAGCCGACATTAAATGGCCACTACTGTGCTGCAAAAATGAATCAGAGATGATTATGGCTCATTTTTTAAACTGTAATAATTACATTTCCACCTTAAACATCTGGGTTGCAGTTAATCTAGCAGTCAGCCATGTGCACTCAGTGTAAATGTGCAAAAGAAATCATAGAGGATGTGTTCAATTTCCTCTAAAGGTTGAATCCAGATTGATGACAGCCGGTTCTAATATATTTTAGAGGCCTAACGAGCTGCTGCTCCAAACATAACTGCAGGCAACAACCGGGACGCTGGATAATTCATAATTATCAGTCACCGCATTTCCACGCAAGCTACAACCACTTAGCCTACATTCATGCCCTGCGTTTATTTTTGGCCGTGCGTTAAAATAAACTTTCAGACAGCAGGAGGGTCTGCAGGATGACCCGGGAGGGTCACTGTGGTATAAATACGCCTGTGTCCAAATACTGGTTCTGGTTCTGTGCTGCAAATTCCGGTTCAAACACACATCGCGATCTGCAAAAGCAGATTTCCTCGTTTCCATCGAGCGCCTTCCGCTCCTTCACGGTCTGCTTCTCGCAGCCTTCCTGCTGCAACCCGCACCGCGGAAAACGGATCTGAAATGTTCCTTACCCGATTCTTCCCGAGTCCCAGGCCTGACCCTTTTTGTCTCTCTTGCTCCCGGAGCCTCCTTCCTCTTCTCTCCCCGTCCTCCACCTCCCCAGCCGGCCAGCTCTCCTCCAGATGCACGGCTCTCACTGCAGGGGCCTGCAGACGGTCTGAGGCGGACGCAGGGTCCTAAACACCGCTAAGTCACTGCAGGAGCAGAGGAGGGGCGACGCAAGATCTGGACCTCCTTAGGATGTGATTCCATCTCAGGAGACCAGCCACAAAACACGACTGTTGTTTGCTTCATTCATCCCGTGTCTGATGTACAAAGTATAGAAACACCGAGAATTCTTCCTCTTTATTATCACAGCTCTACTGATCACAAAGCTGTGACAGCAGCTCCACAAACACAGAAAAACCTGCAGATTTATCGGGAATATTTTTTATGTGTTTGTAGCGATTTGAAAAACCGTTTCCGCAAAAATATTTTTAAAAATGTGAAAATTTTCCCATAAGAAATAATAAGAAATCTACGTTAACAGAAGTCAAACTCCTCCCTCTTTGGGGCCATGTTGCTTCACAAAACCTGAACATAGAAACATGATTAAAAGTTTAAACTGGTCTCCAGACTCTGGACTAAATGGACATTTTGATATGTAGACTGGTTTTCATGAAATCCCAGTTTAGGTTTGGGGTCATTTTGGCTGGTTTCAAATTTTATAATAGGTGTATTACAGGAATGTTGACAGAGTGGTGACATCATCGTTAGAGTGGAGGTCAGCTGTAAAATGGTCTAAAATCTTCTCTTTAAATTGTTCTCACTCCCTCAGTTTTTACTCCACATCCATAATGTTGACATGAAAACGTAGTAAAATTTGTGCTGCTTCTAGTGATGCTAATTTGGAAGCTAACAGACAAACACTTCTGGCTCAGGGAGGCCCCGAGCAACAGGAAGTCCAACCAACTGCCTCATCAGCTCCCATTTGAACTTTGAGCTGAAAATAGTGGAGGAAAGCAGACAGTAGCAGTTTTCTCTCTGCTGTCATGTTGACATTTTGAACTTGATCCATACAAATGATAGATCTACATGTTCAGCAGCTTCTTAGGATGCTGACAGTGTGCTTGGTGTGTGTCCACAAAGTGATAAACACCTAATACGTACAGCTGGACCTGATTATTTATTAATAAATAAATCTGCAACTGATCAAACTAAACAGAAAATATCCAGATGGAAGCTAATTTGATTTTTTCTAGTTGAAAAGTGAACTGATGGAGGCTGAACAACCATCAGAGCCCAGTTTCACCATCACTCTGATTAATCATCCCAACCAATTAAAGACAAAGATTTTTCATCTCTTTTCATGGGGGTGACGGTGGGGGTGATACCAGCCAATGAATCCACCACCAGCTTCTTCCTAATACAAACAATCATTATTACATCAGTCGACCTTTATTATGGGGTCCGGGGCCACCGAGACGTCTCTGTGTCGATTAATCTGTCTGCCTCCACCCTGGACGTAGTCGTCTGAAACGCCTCCTCTGATGGGACCTTTGGGCAGTAAATCCTCACAGGACCTGTGTGTGAACATGGAAACCCCCCCCCCCCCCTTTCTATTTTCACCACCTCCAGTTGGTTTAATTGCTGAGCAGCAGCATCTTTGACCTGTTTGTTTAAATCAAGTATTTGTTTCTAATATTTAGATATTTTGTATAGAAATGATTCCAGTGTGGGATGTAAATTAAAACTTAATTTTCAAAATGATATTTTCATGGTACACATACTAAATGATTACAGTTAGATTAACTGAAAGGTAAAATAATAGGCAGTATCTTTTCAGTACAGCAGACATTAATAAGGCGCTGATGTGAAGAACAGGAACCTGAGGAGACTTCCCCATTTTAATTTGCTGTATTTATGGGCCCCCTGGTGGCTGAGGGGCCCTAAGCAGCCTGTCATTAGCTGACGCCTCAGGCCAGCTTTGACATCTGGGGAAACATGAGCTTTCTCTGTTATTGTTCTGATGATTCTACACAGCATATTTACCTCTGGTGTAAACTAATCTAATCGTCTACACATGTTCACACCGGACAAGTGTACTGTGTAGTTTATATACCGTAGTATCGGCTCAGATGTAGGAGTACATAAAATGAGGCTGTAAATACACAGAGTGTGTAGTGGCTGCTGAAATGAATACAGTCCATCACACAAACCTTAAGTATTACAGAATAAAGGCCACTATTCTAGAACATGTGACTGTATTTGTACTGGAAGCCTATTATCTTATGAAAAAAATGACTTAGTATCTAAAAATACTTATTACTTTTAGAAAGCTTAACATATTATACATATTATTTTATACTATTATTTATCATTTACAATGTCATTATTTTGAAATACTGAGTTCTTTTAGGATAGTAAGTCATTGTCTTCAGAAAATTTCTTGATGTTTTTGAAATACTATAATACTAATTAATTTTCTTGAAAAAAAAAAAAAAGTTATTATTTTCAGAGGTTTCTCGTTGTTTTGAGATATTATGTCATTATTTTGAGATTCTATGTCGATATTTGAGATATAACGACATTATTTTTTTTGCCATACTGTCATTGTTTTGAGATACTAAGTTATTATTTTCAGGTTTCTCGTTATTTTGAGATGTTATCTCATATCTTTGAGATATTGTGTCATTATTTGGAAATACATGTACTATGTCATTCGTTTGAGATATTGTGTAATATTTGAGATAGTATGTCAGTATCTTGAAATACGGTCATTGTTTTAAGATACTGATATTATTTAGAGATATTATTTCATTATTTATAGATACTATGTCATCACTTTGTGAAGGTTTCTTGTTATAATGACTTACAGGATCTACTTTTCCTCTTATCTTATTCCACACTGAACCATCTTGCTGTTCCTCGATGCTGGAACAGACTAATCTTTTAAAGTATTACATCCTCTCTGGAGGATCTGGACTAATAATTGAGTTGACCTTGAACCAAACTGGATGTAGGAGTTTGTAGATTATCCTCTGAGCATCTCTTTTCATTTCCTAGAGGAGCCAGATATGAAATCTCTTATCACCGTCAGCCTGCAGCAGCCGACCATTGAAACCAGCGTTCATCCCACACTCACCCACCAGACGGAGACACAGCACCCAGATGGAAGGCAGATTGAGGGAGAGGAAACGTGTGTGATGTGGTTCACTGATCTGGAGGCATCTCCTCTTTCTCATAGTCAGTGACACTGAGCGGTTCATGTGAGGACAGCAGCCGGCGGCAACACCGTGTCACATGACCTCCAGCAGCCTGACACCAGCGCTCATCCTGGGAGCCCACAGAGGAGGATGCTGATGGGGGTCAAAGGGTCTCGACCTCATCTCACCCGAGTCTGAGGCTGGAGCGACAGGAGAGGCCGGTTAGATTCAGGTTTGTAGGTGAAGACCGACGGTGTTGTGTTTGTGTTTACAGATCAGCTTTAAGTTGAATGTAAGAACATCAAAATAACAGAAATACAGAGAAACATGAAAAGGGGAAAACATTCAATATCCTGGTGGTGGAAGAAGTTCTCCTTTAATTATGTCAAAGTATCAATAAAACTATATAGAAATACATTTTAAATTTCACTTAAAAGACAAGCAGAAATTACTGAAAGAATTCAAAATAAAAGTCCTCATTATGCAGCAGAATGCCTCGCTCTAAGATTATAATGTTATATTGACATATTTATTGATGTGGCTACTTTATGTAATTCTGGCTATTGTTCAATCAATAATATTGATTTATTTGTTGATTTACTAACAAATATATTTTCATATGTAAGAACTTGAAAGAGAAAATATCAAATTTAAACACTTCATAGTTTTCTTAGATGCTTCGAGGAAAAATAAGGAAATCTACCAGTGCCTCAAAACTGTACTTCTGCAGTAGCACAGTACTGTAGTAAATGTACTTAGTTACTTTCCACCACTGAAATACATTATAAAACATTAAAGGGACACTTTGTGGAGGCGTGAGTAGACGACTGAATTGTCATTTTTGTTGAACTGTTCCTTTAACATTAGATTAAGTACAAGTACGTCAAAATTATTTTGAATGAAATGTAATCAGTTACTTTAGTTTGGGAGCCTTTAGTGGTTAAAAACATCATGATTCGACCAATGAAAGTCATATTTTAAATCTTTTTAATATATCTCACATTTGATTTATTTACAAAAGACAGTGGCATCGTGACATAAAACTATGATCTGTAAAACAACATGAGAAACAAATACAGAACACATACAGATAAATAACATCAGGGGAGAGTCTATAAATTATGCACGTATTGGTTTTACCCCGGGTTTGGTCTGACAGGGTTTACAGTATTGCCTCCACGTTGGTTAGACATCGGCGACCGTCTAGCAGCAGGTCTGGAATGTGTTTTCTGTCTTTATTCACGATTACATTTGAACTGTTTGTGAATAAACAACAACAACAGACTAATGCAGATATATTTAACCTGGATGACGCACAATGTCTGCTAACAGTTTGGCACAAATGGAAAAGGCTGAGCGTCAGTTTCCCCCCCAGAACACATTTAATAAAGAAATCAAGTCACAGACGACATAAAGGCTGACGGAGCTTCTTATTTGCTGGATGGTTACTTTATACAGAACGGCTACAGGCACAAACTGAAAGAATGAAGGGGAAGACACTTCAAACACCTTTAACTCGGCTGAATGAACTTCTGGTCACAGGATTTTAAATTATGGTGCTTTCAATTTATATCAGGGCACAAGTGTGAGCGTGCACGTGAAACTCATTACACTGACTACACTACGCTAATACTGCAAACATAAAGCAGAAAAGAAGTGACTGAAAGCATTAGAATAAACCTTTAGTTCTTCACACAGTGTCACAGGTTGGTGAAACCTTATAGTTTATAGACTTACTGTACAAAAACCATCAACCCCTCCCACAACTTTATCACATCGGCGTCTGGTACAAAGCAAACATTGCTCATTTAAGATGAACGGCAACCCTGAAGGACAAAAACCATTGAACCAGAAGACGAAAATGTAAATGTAGGTCCTTATTCAGACCTGGTGTTAACATCCGATCACATCAGCAGCCTCGACACCATCCTCTCAGTGGACTGGACCGTTTCAGAGCAGCCATACTTCAACACCACGCCCCCTAACTAACTAACAACACCATGACTAAAACCTGCGTCAACCAATCCAAAAACAGTTTGTGGTTTTCTTTAAATCCCCAAAAGTGAGGAACAGTAGAAGAAGAGATGTGTTCATCCACAGAGAGGATGAAGATGTAAACTGTGGGACCTGGCTATCTGTGACATCATCAGAGATCCATTAATGATGTCATGAGTAAATGACGTGCGATTGAGCCTGTAGATCTGAGCCAATCAGAACAGAGTCTCAGTGATGGTAAACTGATTCTTAATTATTTGGTCCTTCTTGTAAATTCGGCAAAGGTTTTACATGAACTTATTTCTTTCTTCGTGTTAAAAATATTGTGCCAGTTTTTCCTAGTGATGTTTATTTGCATATGGGATTATAAGTGGTCACTGGTGTGGAGACGGATTATGACGCCACGTGTGAACCGACGGACTCAGCTGATCTCAGGACGGATGTTAACACCAGGTGTGAACAAACATCTTCTGGTCGACGTCCAGCTTTTCTTTTCCGTTCTAAAGACGCAGATTGACACACAGAACTACAGTAAATCCAACAACATCTTCACCCAGAGCTGAATCACTTCCTGTTGTTTCCTCTATGTATTTAAAGAGTTTGATTCCACATCGATGAAAGTTGAAGAACTGATTTCAAGTAACTGTGGATGTATATTTTGGAATAAAACCCTCTATTCTTAATTATAATTACGCTTTACGTTACCATACTTCACTAGAGTAGCTCTGCAGTCCCTGAGCACCTACCATCATTGTACATAAACATTTTTAAAATTCCTTTAACTAAATAAAGTTTTCACTTTTTACTACGATCTTTTATCCTCATGTACTTTTTTACCTCATGATTAAAACTCAGTGTCTACTTCATGACTATTTTAAACATCCTGAGGTGCTTCCCTACACTTGAAATGATAAATACTGAGGCTACCAGCTGGTCAGGTGAGTTCAGGTTCCATGGAGAGGAAAGACTGTTGAGTTTTTTAGTTCTAATCTGGCAGCCCTCTTATTTGCACCTCAGTGAGAGCGCAGTAGCAGCAGTAGTAGTAGTAGTATATGACTCAGTGAGTGTGTTTACATGCACACAGTACTCTGATACCAGCTGTCTTCATAATGTATTCAAATATATCCCAGCATTCTCATAATTATGAGAAAAGATCCTGTAATGATGTAAAAAATCTCGTAATTATGAGAAAGACTCTTGTAATGATGACAAAAGTCTCATAATTATGAGAAAAGATTTTGCAACGATGAGAAAAAGTCTCGTAATTATGAGAAAAGATCTTGCAATGATGAGACAACATCTGATAATGATAAGAAACGATCTTGCTATTATGAGAAAAGATCTTGCAATGATGAGAAAAGTCTCGTAATTATGAGAAAAGATCTTGTTATTTTTAGATCAGAATCTCTTAATTATGTGAAATGACCTCATAAATATGAGATTGGACTCTTTTAATTATAAGAAAAGATCTAATTTTTATGAAAAAAGGTTAAAAACTATGAAAAAAATAATGAATACTCTTTCATCATTATGAGCGACTATTCATAGTCCAGGGACTTTCTGGACTGTACTAAGTCTGGTTTTACAACCTTTTTTCAGGGTACTGATGTGCGAGTAAACACTCTGAGGCAGGACACTTCTGACACTTCATAAAGCCATGAAGAGCTGGCTGCTCATCTTACAGTACCTACATCCAGATATGAGTGCAACTTCATGCAAAAATCATACGTACAAAAACAAAAAAAACTGGCGCTACTCATACAAAAGCAATGACGTGGAACGTGTTGTGACCGTTGTGTTGGGACGTTCCCATGTGTTCACCGTATTTACAGAATGATATGCTGCAGTGGAACAGTTGGGGAGAGAAAGCACAGCAAGCCTCTCGTTAGCAGTCATGAGGAAACTCGTTGGGTAATTACAGCAGTTTTTGTTTACAGGACGACAAACACACTCGCTAATTAGACACATCTTGCTACCTGCAAGGTGTGGTTTTTTTCACATAGTGAAATCCTGTTAGATTACAGCATGCATTACTCTACGTGCTAATGCCGGGGTCATTGTTTCCGTTTCTTCCAGCTGATGAGCGTTTGTCCTGACAGGGTGAGGCGGTGTTTTCGTCAGTGCTTCGGTGCCCTCACTGTGCCTGGACACACACAGAAGAGCAGAGTCTCAATCAATCAGTAAAAAGAAGACTTAATGACCACGTGGCTGTGTGAGTATTTTATTGGCCGATGAAGATGTCAGGCAAAATGTTTAGCTGCGACCGACTCTTCCAATCCAACAAATGAAGAAACAAAAAGCAACGACTGACTGTCCAGAAAATAAAAGGACTTCTACACAAACAAGCTTTATTTCATGGCATTACGTCGGAATCATGAGTTAATTATCCTCTAATCTCAGGATTTCATGTCATCAGGGGTTTATTATCTTCTTACCTTGAGACAGAAACAACAACAGGATGTTTTCTTTAAACATTATCACAAAGCAACAAACCTTTGGATGTTTGGTAGAATGCTGCTGTTTTACTGCGTTAGATAATGAGATAATGAACACATTACCATGATAGTGATGATTTATATCACTAATTAGCAGACTAATAACTCCTGATCTCCAGGTAAAACACATCAGCTGAAAAAAGGAAATGTTGGGCCACAATGGCTGCTACTGCTGATATGATGCAGCATTAATTATGGGATGTGAACCGTTGACTAAGCAGTTTTCTTATTTTACCCAGTGAGAGCACTTTGACAAATATTGAATAAACTGCCAGTGGGCAGTTAATTCCAGTACAGGAGGCAAGTAGGTGGAAAATATGTGCATATATATAAAAATAATATCCGTATATTAGCAAAAATCCAATATCGTACATCTGCAAGTAGAATGAAATTAAATCAGTGCAGCCATATAACATGTCATGTTATATATATATGAATAATATAATAATTATAATTCCTACGTTTTGTTGTTCATTTTGCTTCGGCTGAAGAAAGAGATGAAATATTGAGTTTTACAGGCCGATAAGTTATTGATCAGCAGAAGTAATTCTGTTCATCATGGAAGCAGCAGACGTACCTCTGTCACCACCGTTCCTCATGTTGGTCTCCTCTTCGTCTCCTCCGTCATCCACTGTTAAAATAAAAACCAGCCATGTCTCAGAAATACGGCAGGAAACATCAGAAGCAGGTGTTTAAGGGGTTGGTACCAATATCCAACTACCTTTTTATTGGTTCTTTACTCTGTCTGTAGTGACAAAAATGTCATTCCAGTCAAAAAAAAATCTGCTTTAAGAGCAGCTTCAGAGGAATCTGGTAGAACTCAGTAATGAGACGTTATTAATAAATTATTAATCCAGATTAAAACTGCATAAACTAACCTGAGTGGAGCTCTTTGACCAGCGACGACATCGTGTTTGTGATGGAGTCAGCGGCAACTAATAGATCATTCCGAAGGTTTCTGGGTACACCTAGAAAAACACATTTTACACAACATTAAAAACACTTTCTGGTCTTGTATTGAAGTGTTTTACTGTCTTATTGTGGGAAGAATGAAAGTTTGGATTATTTTAAAACGACTGATCCGACTTCAGAAATGCGTGAATAATCTTCCATGTCATTAAAACGACACCGTCTGTTATAGATGGTGTTTTATAATGAAAAATCTTTTGTTTCTCACCCTGAGCGAACGCCTCTAGCACGTCCCCCCCCACCCCGGCCAGGCAGTCCTGCGGTGTGTGCGTCGGGGTGGAGCCAGCCGAGGTGGAGCGTATGGGCATGGGCATGGAGCAGCCCGCCCCGTGGCTGGGAGAAGAGTGGGGGGAGCCTCCAGACTGGGACTGCAACACAAAATAAATAAATAAATAAATACAGAATCATCAGAACAGAAATATTTGTTTCTTTTACTCATTTTTGCTTTCAGCTCATTTTGTCATTTATTATTTAACTTAGTCTTAGTCCTGAGTCTAATGTCCTCATTAGTTTTTATCATATTTAGTCACATGATCCTGTTTTTAGTCCCGGTTTAGAAAGTCGTCTGGAAACCCTGAAACGTTCACCTTTACTGCATGGAGGGCTAATGAGAGCCGTGTGAGGGTGAGCGACTGGTGCAGAACCAGGCCCACGGGCTCGGAGCCAGGCGGCAGATGGCCGAGCCAGACTGCAGTCATATTATGAGGGAGGCTGTTAGAGAGGCTGATGGGAGGAACAGGTCCCTGACATGTGGGCTAAAGAAAACACTTCTATCAACTCGTCTGACCTGAGAAAAGTGATTTCAAAGAGCATCAGGATGAGATCAGTGGAATCTTATCATCCTTTCTGCTTTATAAAAAGCTTCCTTCAGTCACATCTGTGTGTGTGTGTGGGGGGGGGGGGGGGGGGGCAGCAGCATTAAACTATGTGGTTAATGAAGGACAACTTACAGCCTGCTTCTGCTCCTCATCCTATCAGCCAGCAAAGGAAAGCAGTGAAAGAGAAGAAGAAGAGCAAGAAGAGTGAGAGCAACAGAATCAAAGCAGAAGAAGAAGAAGAAGAAGAAGAAGAAAGGATTTCTGCATGCACCATACAGCAACTTAACAAAAAACACTGCTGTGTCTTCTTTTACAGGATGAAACGTCACATTTAATAAAACATACCAGAGCAAGACTCCTGTCATTTAGCAGATTTGGACGACAGGCTGGTGTTGAAACACCATCCTGTGATATTAACACTGAGGATTTAAACCTTCTTCTTACCTTCAGCAGCCTCATGAGTCCCTCCAGCTGCACCATCAGCTCCCGTCTGCTCTCCTGCAGCGCTGACATGCGCCTCTCCAGCTCGTCCTTCCTGTGTCTGCAGGTTTAAGAACATCTGAACTTTAACGAAGCGATGCAGCGTCACTGTTTGCAGAATCCTTTTCCTTTTCGAAAACACCACAGCTCTGAGACTGCACTTACTGATTCACTTATTATTCTAAATGACATTCATCTGAGCAGTGATGCGTTTATATAGTCTGAAGTGGCTGGGAATTTCTGGTACTGAGCTGAATTGGTTCAAATCGACGCTCAGCTCGACTCCATGACGCTAAAATCTACACATCAAGCCAGAAATCTTGGTGTAATTATGGACCGAACCTAACCTGACCACCTTCAAAATATGGCAAGAATGAAAGGATGTCTGTCAAAACAAAATACATAAAAACGTGCTCCTTATTTATAGGAGGCTACATTTTTGTAATGGTGTCTTTACAGGTCTTATTAAAAAACCAAAGACAGCTACAGCTCATTCAGAACGCTGCTGTCAGTCGCCTACACAGAAAAGTAGAGCACATGACACCGACCCTCAGATCACTACACCAGCCTCCTCCTGGGTGTCAAAGCAGAGATTTTAAAATCCTGCTTCTGGTCTATGAAGCACTAAATGGTCTCCAGCTGAAATAAAATCTGATTGACTTCTATGATTAGGTAAAAACCATTTCTTTAAAATACATGCAGTTTGATCTTGCAGCAGATAATTAGTATTTCTGTGCTTGTGAGCCTGTTACATTTGATTTGGAACTAATGAGTGAAACAGAGAGACAGAACAAGACAAACAGGGACGAGAGGACAGGCAGTAACACCAATGAGCTGGTCCTGGTTTGTGTTCCATGCTCCCTCAGCCAGCCCAGAGTCTAAAGAGTCCTGAGAACCGAACACAGAGCCGTGATGTTGGCCACAAACACGAGCTCAGCAGCCACTGCTGGCCCCAATCAACACTGAAGATCTGGTCGTAGTAGATGCTGGTGTGTTGGGCTGGGATCATGCAGCAAAGCCCCCACCAGTGCACAGGACCCCCTCCAGAGTCCAACAGAAGCCAGATAGTCCAGTCAGTCCATCTGGGACACAGAACCCACAGCACCATAGGGGCCCAGGCGCAACGTACGGGCCAAGGGCACAGGAAGTTACCCAACCAGCGCCGCCAGAGCGCCCAGGTGCGCCACCAGGGACACGGGGCGGAGGGGCCCCCAAGGGACCCCCCCACCGCTGGGTGAGTTTAAAACCTCTAAAAACAGGAGACACCGTCTGTTTTTGGTGAGAATCCTGGCTTATTATTACCCTCTAGTGTTCATTATGTGGAACTGCATTCTGAAAAATCCTATAAAACACTGCAGAAAAATCATCGACCTGTTTGGAGAACAAAAGACAACCAGACAACTCTGGTTTATTATCTACCCCCAGATTAAATAAAAGAAATATCATAGCCTGGTGGCAAACACAACGAACCTGCCGTGAAATTATTCACAAATCATAAACGGCTCTGTGAGCTGAAAAATGCACCTGAACATATTTTAATTAAACTGGGAGAAACAAAATAATGAGAATAAATGTATCCTCCAGTGATATAAACCAAGTATTATCTCAGTTTGATCACAAAAAACATAATTATATATTCTTGTACATAGAAGAGGAGACTGTGTGAAAAATTAGAAACTTAGAAATTATTATTTACATTCATCTCTAATTCTGCTATAGCTGCATGCCTTAAAAGTGGTTTTACTGCTTAATTTCCTTGATAAATGACTCGATCTTGAAGTTGTTGGGAAGATGCTGTTGTGGTGCTGAACGATACCTGAGGAGCCGCAGTTCAGTCAGAAGGGTGGGGTTCTGTTGGGCTTTTTCTGGGGTCGGCTGAGAGGCCTGCTCATGCTCCAGACGCAGCCGCTGGATCTCCTGGAGGATCTCCCTGGGTAGAGCAGAGCAGAACAGAACAGAGGAATAGAAAAGAAAAGACAACAAAAGAGAAGAGAAGAGAAGAGAAGAGAAGAGAAGAGAAGAGAAGAGAAGAGAAGAGAAGAGAAGAGAAGAGAAGAGAAGAGAAGAGAAGAGAATAGGCAGTAAGAACAGAGCAGTGAAAATAATTTTGTTAAAAATTCACTATTAAAGAAAACTAAAAGTAGACATTAATAGAAAAGATTAGTAAAAGAATCTGAGATCATTGCCTTCAACAAAAACAAATCCTACATTCTAAATTAAATACAGTTGAAATGTAAAGATCTTTTTACCCTTTTTAAAATTACATCCACTGTCATGTTTAGCATCTGTTCAACAAAATATAACCCAAAAGAATATATCAAAATATATCAAAATCCAACAACGTTTTCTTCTGGTACGTTTTCTTACGTAAGTTTGAACCAACCAATAAAATCTTCATCATCCACCGTCAATCATTTTTCAGCTGTTAATGGTACAAAGTTAGCATTAGCCCTTTAGCTCGGGGGGCTGGGTTTCACTGATTACTGTGTAAAAACAAAATTTATAACTTTTAACTATATTTACTGATTTTTGGTGAAACTGTGAGAAATTCAGGGAAGCTATTTTAAATTGCTACAAAACTTTAAAAAAACATACATTCGTGTATATATACATGTACAGATAACCATAATATTACTGCACAACTTGTTTTTGTCTTTACAAATAAAATACAATTTTAATTGGTGAGATTTAGAGGCTACTTTTGGACAGAGCCAGGCTAGTTGTTTCCTCATATTTATGCTAAGCTAACAGGATGATTGCAGTAGCTTCTCATCTGTCTATCTAAAGTAAATCAGCATATTCTTTGAGAACATAACTTATCAAACTTTATTATATGTTGCATATAATAATTATAGTTGTTAAATAAATGTAGTGTGGTATAAAAATGCTATATCTTACAAGAAAACTAGTAGAATAAATACTCAATTTAAGTACAAGTACCTAGATATAAATAAATAAAATACTGATTTGTTTTGCCTGTTTAAATGATAAATGTACCTGTTTTTGTTCTCCAGCTCTGCGATCAGCTGTCTCTGTTGCTTATTGGCATCGAAGTTGAAGCTCAGATCTGACGGAGGACATTGTTGCTGAAAATAGAATCATACACTGGCATTAAAGCTTTGCATGTAGAGACGGTCGAGCTTGTGCACCTTCCTCACCGCGGTGCTCGCTAATGCTTTTATCTGAGTGGCTACAGTGAATATTTCAGCATATAGAAATGTTTAAATAACATCTTTAGACTCTGGGTTAAACTCTATGAGCTGTATGGAGTCATTTTGTTTTTTTAAAACTAGCCTCCATCGTCTTCAGGTGATGAGGACTAAGAAACTTCACCTGACTTCCAACCACCGTGGACGAGAGGAAATAATGACTGAATGTTCATTTTTGGGTGAACTGTTCCTTTAAAGCACGGCAGCTGTTTCCTGTCTCATCATCTTTAAAGACAACAGTGATCCTGCCTTTCTTCATTCGTCTTCCACAGTCTGGCTGTAAAGTGTGGGTCGTTTTCAGCCTTCACAGCCTAAGAATAACTCGTCCAATCATTCCACATGAAATGCAGGCTGGCTGAAGCCCGCCCCGGGGCGTCCTGCCAGTCACTCACCGTGGAGTTGCCCGCCTCGGCTGCCAGGCGGGCGGCGTAGCGAGCGATGAGGCGATGCTCTTCATCCAGCCGGCTGGGACTCTCCAAGACACTGTCCAAAGACAGAAACATGCATCACACAGCAGCGAGAAAAGCTCTTACATAAGTTTGGACAGATCATATAAAAGTGATGGAGGTGACCTTTATGTATGAGTTTGACTCTGGTGTTGATGGACAGTCTGAGATAATTGAGATCATTACAATGAGATGAATCCAGGATGCCAAATGCATCTGTGACTGTGCCAACACCCGTCCTGGTTTCACCACGGACTGAAAATGAGGCTTTCATGAGCGAGGCGACAGATGACAGGACATATGCTGTCGGCAGCTGAAACGGTGCCGGATGCTGTCTGGAGAGTGAGCGATGATTAAGACCATTAAACCCAATCTGGCTCCAAAGCTGCTGCATCAACAAGACCGAAATAAACACTCGGAACTTTTTATCCAACATTTTTATTCAACTCTTCCACAAAGCAGATAAGAAAGCTGCTACCTCGCTTCTTTCAAAGGTTTCTCAATCTGTGGCCACGCTTCAATCTCCCTGAGGAGACACCTTCCTTTTCTAAACAAATCTGTAATGGAGCTCACCTCCACACGAGCCTGCTGCCATCTCCTGGTAGGAGGACTGCAGCTGCTTATTCACTCATCTTCCTAATGAACACCTGGAGCAGGCGGTGATTCCTGAACAGCTGGCCTGTAATGATCCGGATCACCATCATTCCTTGGGTCATGACCTACCTCTCTAAAAAAGATCTAATGAAAATCTGAACGTTCTGAGTCATCCTGCTGACAGACAAACTAACACCAGCAAAAACAGAACATCACTGGCAGAGATAAGGATCAATCCACCAAAATGTCAAAGTTTTGATTAAAAATGTCAGGAAACGGAAAAGTTTCAAAACTCTCCGCCCTCATGTCTCGATGTTCCTCATGACCTCACAGATACATACATCGTTACTTATTTAGTTCGTTATTTAATTATCGATATCATGGCAATGAATATCGATTAGAGAAAGCTCAAATTAGAGAAATGTTTCACTGTCCTTCTGACAAGTTCAATATAATTATAAATATCTTGAATCAAGAATGTCAGAAGCTGTGGCTATAGTGGGAGGTGGGATGTTTTTATCACCTATGGTAAGTAAGTCTTAACATCTTTTAAAATTAGTTTGGGGTTTTCTGGAGACTCGGATTACGTCGTACGTAAGGAGCGATTCTACGCTTGTTGTTTCTTCTTCAGGTGTTTAGGAGAAGGTGTGCAAAGTGTTTCTTTAGTGTGAAGCTCCAGAAATGTTTGGTGGGCCACGAAAACACCCGACTTTCCATCCGACTGTGCCTTTAAGATAGATTCTTACATTTAACTGGGACGTCTTCTATGATCTGATGTTACTGATGACTTTTGTTAAGTCTGTTTACCTTAAATATAATCAACCTGTCATTATAACACAACTCTATCAATCACTGAATGATGATGATGATGATGATGATGATGAACTACTGGCTCCGTTTCAGGTGTTTACTGTATTTTGTTATCTTGTATGTTTTGTAGTAAAGTTTTTTGTCTGCGTTATTAAGGATGGAAACACATCTGACTCACATTTGCTTGATTTTCAGCCAACGATAAATGAAAACTCATCAACCTCTTTCTGTTTTTTCCCGTCTTTTTACATTTTATCTTCTGCCGCCGCCGCGGTTCTGCATGACTAACAGGTAATAAACTGCAGTTGGCCCTCGGAGGCCCGGCGTGTTGAGCGACTGTCTGTGGGGGGGGTTGAGGTGGGAGGGAGCAGATGTCGTGTCAGCAGAGCAGCGGCGGTTTGATGGAGGCTGGAAGCACAACACCGACGACGTTTCACTCAGAATGAATGTATTTTATCTACAAAGGTCAACCATCAAGGACAGAACTGGTGCTGCTTTTCTGGAGGTGAGGCCAGGAGGAGTTTTTTATTATTATTCAGCATCTTTGACTCACAGAGTCCTGAAAGCAGGCAGGTCAGATTAACATTTACACACCAAAGTGAAACCTGCTCCTTCCCCTCATCAGCATCGTTTCTACACAACACAACTATTCTGGAAGGAAGCTTAATGCACAGTTTCTGCCCTAAATACAGAAGCTGTGTCGTTGTTCTGCCCCTCAGGGCAAAATCATCCTCAGTTGCACGACATCCTCCCAGAGCAGCTCTGACACAACGGTCATCGGGCTTCGTCTTCATTAGTGCGGTGAAACAAAAGCCCAGCAGAGCGTCGCCTCGCTCCTGCAGACACGTGATGCCTTCGCTGACCTCCACCGGTCTGGATGAACGCTCAGCGCCTCTGGTGTTCAGCTCCATCCAAAACCGGCTCGGATCCTGTCAGCCGGCACGAAACGTTCGTCTCAGCTAGAAAACAGTTATTGATTCTTGAACGTCTCATTTTCCTGAACAGGGGGTTTGATAATTAGACTTTCTTCAGAGACTTAAACATTTTAAGGTTTAGTCGAGCTGTGATGAACGTCTTCAGGCTGTTTTTAAAGCTCAGGGTCTACATTTCTATCACTCCTGGCTCCTAAAGGGAATGAGAGATGAACTCTGATTAGTTTGATTCATGTTAAAACACACCTATGAATAATTAAGAGACTACATACAACCAGATTATGTGCTGCTCGCAAAAGGGAGTTAGAGACGTCCTAAAAGACCTTAGACCACTAAAGAACCTCAGTTTGTTCTGCTGGTGACGTCTCCTCCCCTCTAATGTGCCGTGGGACGTCCCAACTCCCCCGAGCAGCCTGCAGGCACAAACTGCCGGAAAGATGTCGACGTAGAGATTCACCAAAGAAAAATCCAGCCTGAAGGACGGATACGTTTACAGCCGCCCTGAGAGTCTGACTCTCCATCATGGATTCATCACCACAGAGTTAATAACAGTAGAGGTGTCCTTTATCTGAGCGCCTGCTCTCTGCTGACACCATCAGGCTCCAGTTCCTTCATCACCTCTTTGTCGAACCTTTAAGGAGGAGCGCTCACACATTCCTCACGACAGCGTAACAGATTTTCCTCTAAAAATACACTTCTGAGGGCGCTGCTGTGACGCAACAACACAAGAGAACAAACAACATCTCGCTGCTCGTGTCACAGATCAGAAAGTCTGAGCTCAGACTGAATCCTGCATGTGTGCAACCTGGAGTCACCTTTAAAGAGGGTCTAACCATCAGAAAGATGAAGTCTGGGGGGGGGGCTTACCTTTTGGTGGGGGTAGGCGCCCCGGAGGACATGAGCATTGTGTTGTTCATGTTGTTGGCCGCTGGTTTCGGCTGACTAAAAGACAAGATCACAGGTCTTTAATGCTGGCCTGCAGAATTCCGTGGTGCTCGTCACCAGGGAATATCTGCTTTTTCATTAGTGATCATTAATCCAACAGCAACGACTCAGAGTGTTGCACAAAACAGGCGACAACTTGGTGACTTTTCCAGGATTTTTTTCAGGGCAAACCTAATTAAAACTGGAAGTGTGTGAAAATCCAGCAAAGGTGACATTGTGGGATGTGATTTGTCAGGGAAAACAAAGCGATGGGGTCCATCTGGCAGCTGAAGATCAACCTGAACACACCACGGACCCCAGACTCATTATCGCATCCAAATATCTAACCACTCAGGACGGAACGTATCTCCCAGATCTGCACACGTTGTTATCAGCCTTGGTTGTGTTTTATTTAAAGCTCTCATTATCACATAAAAGCACTGAGCAGCGTTCAGCTCATCTGGTCAGAATCTAACTGTTATCAGCATGAACATCGCCTCCTTTCTTTCTGTCAATTATTGGGCTGCAAGAAACAAAACACACACAAAAGAAACTGCATCATTTTCCTGATTGCATCAAATAATTTGCAGACTTATTTGTTCTTTTTAAAGACAAACTGCATTTGGAATTTCCCACCGGACTAAATCAACAGAAAGAGTCCTGCAAGAGGAATTCATCAGACGTCACTCAGAGAACCTCCACCAGACAGCAGCTCCATGATGTCACTGCATCTTTAAACATCAGTCCCCTGATAGGCTGACCCTCATCATGTGACTCCTGGGACCATGAAAACCTGCCCCTAGAATCTGGATCACATATTTTCGCCTGTTTGTTTGTTTGTTGGTTTGTCAGCAGGATTACGATGAAACTTGGTGGGAGGATGAGATTCGAACCAGAATAGACACCATTCAATTTTGGTGCAGATCCAAGATTTTTCTTTCTTCACTGTCTTTAACATTCTGAGAGGAAATTTTTCAACATTTTCTTCAAGTCTTTAAGTCATCGGTTTAATAATATATGGATCAATGTGAACATAATGAGGCATATTTAGTCGGTTGTGTATAACAGTTTGATGCAGATCCAAAGAAAAATCAGAATCCACCACGTTTAAATGTTTGGCTGTTACAAATCCAGTGACCTTAAATTATGTTTACAGGACTGATGGTGTGTTCAAGTGTTTGCACAGTGAGATTTCATACAAAGTCAATGCAATTAATGCAAATTCATCATGAATGATGTAGAGATGCAAAATGTGGAATACTTGTTGTGCAAGATCAAAACTTCAACTGATGCGAGACATTTGCATGACGCTGTGTTTTGATCTATCAACACTGAGATTCTCCAGACGTCAGCAGGACATTAACACATGAAATGGAAACCTGGAGCCGTACGACACGACTTTGTACCACAAATAAACTCAAACCTGCAGCGACTTTTGTGCATGTAAAGTGCGGTGAAAATTTGCTTTGGTGTGAAAACATCGTTTTGGATCAGGCGTGTTGAATTAAAAGTGTCTCAGCGGAGGATTGAGCTCGACTGAGGGCCCCTCTAGTTTTTAGATAAATAGAACGTAAACCTCCACCATAGCAGCACAGTTTCTTCATCATGTCATCCCACCTAAAACCATCCGTCCCCTGATAGTCTGACCCTCATCATGTGATCCTGGACCAGGAAAACCTGCCCCTGGAATCTGGATCACATTGGGATCATTATTAGTCTGATAGTTATTCTAGAAAAACTAGATTTCACTGATGGTGGTTTTCTTCAGGATCCAGATCAGGAACTGTTGAAGATAAATTTGACTCCTAACTGAATCTGATCTCAGGTCAGTCTGGATCATTATTATTATCAGTTATCTCACAGTAGTGAATTTTCTGTGAATCCTATAAATTTAAACATTCTGGATCAGCGGATCCAGATTATGACTTGGATCCAGATCAGACTCTGATGTGTTCTAGATCTTATGATGATGTCATCGTGACATTTTTGTCCAATCACTGAAGACGTTATCCTTGAAGTTAGAAGATAAAATCTGGTCATTGTCCCACAATAATACAGAATCCTTTAAGAAGATTCTGGATCCAGATGATGATCCGGATCAGCACCAGAACCTGATGGACTGATCCTTAGACGTATCCTATCTCTGCAGAACTTTGATCAGAATCTGTTCAGAACCTCTGATCCTGCTGACAGACAGACAAACAAACCAGCGCTGGTGAAAACATGAAGTCACTCCTCAAACCTGCACATGCTGCCTTCTGGTCTCCTTCACTGTCTGCACAAATAAAAACATTTACGTTTTATTCATCCCTCATGAAATGACATCAGTAGAGAAGCAGTATGAACTCACCTCTGTGAGGAGAGAGAGCACCTGTCTGACTGGCAAAATACATCCAACCGCTGCTGTTTCCAGATCTGCCCTCAACTGAGCGAGCGAGCATCTCGATGTACTACACTGCTGCTGTCTCCACGGAAACCATCACGTGACTCTATGACGACTTAGATCTCTCTCTCCTCTCTCTCCTCTCTCTCTCTCTCTCCTCTCTCTCTCTCTCTCTCTCTCTCTCTCTCTCTCTCTCTCTCTCTCTCACAATGGAAACCAGAGAAATACCTCCAGAAACCTGCTCTCACAGAAAACTCTTCCTCTTTATTACCCAGGGATGCAGTAAAACAGCAGACCTGTTTAATCTGCCACTAGACTTTGGATCATCTCATCTCACATCAGCGTCTGCAGCCTGAAGGACGTTCAGTCCAGCCATCAGTCGATGCCTCCGAGGTCAAAATTTAGGCACCCAGAGATCAGACTCTGCAATGCGCTAAGCCTCGTGCTACCTGCCTGCACCGAATGACAATCTATTATGCTCATCAGCTGGCAGGGAAAATTACATCTGCTTCACACATTCACCGTATTTCTGACAACGACTGACGCCTTTCATCGACCTCAGTCAGCTAAAAATAATCCATGAAGCATCGTCTCCCCGCTGGCTGAGGTGCTCCTGTTTCCCCCGGGAGGCTGTCAGAACCTCAGCCATGAAAACCAAACGATCACAAACCAGATCGCTCTGTTTAAAACCAGATCAATACATTTTAAACCAGATCTCTATGTTTTAAACCAGATTTCTATGTGTTAAACCAGATCTCTCAGTTTTAAACCAGATCAATACATTTTAAACCCAATCTCTCAGTTTTAAACCAGTTCAATACGTTTTAAACCAGATCTCTCAGTTTTAAGGACAGCGATTGAATTTACAATGTCTACAATGATTGGACAAAAATGACACGATGACATCACCATGAGATCTAGCACACATCAGAGTCTGATCTGGATCCAAGTCATATTCTGGATCTGCTGATCCAGAATGTTTAACTTTATAGGGCTCACAGACTCACTGCTGTGAGATAACTGATAATAATAATAATCCAGACTGACCTGAGATCAGATTCAGTTAGGAGTCAAATTTATCTTCAACAGTTCCTGATCTGGATCCTGAAGAAAACCACCATCAGTGAAATCTAGTTTTTCTAGAATAACTATCAGACTAATAATGATACCAATGTGATCCAGATTCTAGGGGCAGGTTTTCAAGGTCCAGGAGTCACAGGATGAGGTTCCATTATAGGCTCTATTATTTGCAATATTTCGATTATTATAGCTGTTATTATTATTATCTGGTCCAGGCAGATGGTGGTCCTGCCTGGAGCCGGGTTCCGCTCGGAGGTTTCTGCCTGTTAAAAGGCAGTTTAAGGGGGGAATGTTGGGTCTAGATCTCTATTTTTAAAATGTTATGAGACTTTTCTTGTAATTTGGTGCTACATAAATAAAACTGACTTAAAATATTCTTCAAAATCTTGTTCCCGCCTCTCGTTGGGCAGACAGCGAATCATAGTGAAGGATGAAGCAGTGCTAACACCATGCCGCCCTTCTGGGCCCGCCTTTAGAGAAGATTTAGAGCGTGTTCCACGTTGATGCCTATAGATGCATAGATGCCTATTTTTGATGCCTCCTAGAAGGTAAGAAGCCGTATCATAGACACAGACCTATAAAAACACAAATCCCCAAGAATCTGCCTGACAGTTTGACTCACAGCTCGCTGCTTTCAGACACCAGTAAATATTTCAACACAGAATCAGACGGGCTGCACTTTGTCTGAAGACGCCACGACAGATCAGCCAACTGGGAGACTCACGTCTGTCCGGTTTGGGAGATCAAACCCGACACTCTAGCCTGAATCTGCCATTATTACTCAGTGACAGGAGCCTCGTCAGCCTCCCTCAAACACACCTGAGAGGCGGCGCTGATGGATGTCTCAGGGTCCACAGCATTAAACAAAACCTCTTCACAGACCATATTCATCAGGACTGGCAACCTATTTTCAGCACATCTCTCTCTCTGTTATCTACCATCAATAAAACTGGAGGCTTGTCAGTCTTTCTGTAAACCAGCAGGGAAATTAACATGAAACGGAGGGCGGAAAATGACGACCAATAACAAATCAGAATGACTCATTTAGGGTCAGCTCTTCCTTTAAGGGTCATGGATACAAAGAGAACAACATGGTCTTCACTGAGGGACAGGTATGTGGTCCCTGGACGGTGGACCTTCTGCCTCAACCGTCTCCCAATCCTCTGTCCGATTAACAATGAGCAAAGTCAGCCATATTTAATGAGGAGGAGGAGGAGGAGGAGATGTAAAAGGTCTTGTCTGACCCGTGACCCAGCCCTCCGCAAAGTTTAGTGTAAATCGGTTCAGTAGTTTTTAGCCCTCTGCAGACGTAAATGGATACGGATATATATCTATACGTCAACCTGTACGTACTTCCATACGTTCTCTACGTCGACATCGATACGACCACAGCGTAACAGTGAAGTTTCAAAAGTCAACCAATCAATATTAATCTACCTGTGTGATGTCATTTCATGCCACACAGTTTATTCCGGCTGAGCTAATCCAATCGTCTCATCTCTCTCTCGGAGGAAACAGTTGACTCTCAACGTTGTGATCAATTACAAATGTATGCAAATGTAAAAACTCATCTAACATGCATGGATTTGGCAGGAAACTCCTCCCACAGGTCTGGATGTCGGTCCAGAGAAGACGGTCTGTATCAGGCGGTTAAAACCCTGCTGATGATGATGATACCTGGTGTGTATTTTTCTTGGCGTTCAGCTCGTCTCTCTCTGCCTATCAGTTACTCTCTGACGCTTCGCCAGCAGCGACAGCAGGATGCAGACAGTTTAGGTTTACGGTCGTGACTGAAATACGAAGCAGGGTTTTGTTATGAAATGTGTCATGAGAAATGTTGAACGCTAAAATGAGAAAGATTCCCCAACAAGAAAACCATAAATCACTTTTTTAATTTGAAGCATTATTAGATTTTCTTTTTTTCCGGTGGAGGCCAAAGATCGCCGTGGCAATGATTGGAAAAACACGGAGAGGCCTTATCGATGAGGACGATGTGGTGGAATTGATTATGGAAATTGTTCCATTTCTCAGCTGAGATGTAAATGAGTGGCAGCAGAATATGATGTATTTCCTGTAATGGTTTCCAGGAGCCTCAGAGGCTGCTGTGAGAGATTTATACCATCATCACCGTTTCATTCAACCAGCAGACTGATGAGGACCGGCATCATGCAGTAAATCACGTTTCTACATTAGCAAATAATCATGGGCTCGACGTCTCAGCAGGGCGGCGCTCTATCAGTCATGCAGTGACAGCAAAAAGGAAAGATGGAGGCAGTAACATGACACCAACACGCTGTAGATCATGAGCACGCCGGGCCCCGGTAGGTTACTGGTTCTTACACAGTGTGGGTGAGTTCCTGGGGTCTCTCCGCCTGCTCCGGGAACACGGGATGCGGCGGCTCTCCGATGGGGACGCACCCCAGAGATTTACTGATGGCGTGGCTCAGCTTTTTGGCCGGAGACTTCTGTGAGGAGGGCGGGACAAACGAAGCAGCTGTCAGTTTTAAAGGAACGGTTCATCCAAGCATTAAAATTCAGTCTTTATTGACTCCCCAAGTAGGCTAGATAAAAAACTAGTCAAGAACTTTTCAAACAAGATAATTAATCTCATGTTTCCAGCCTAATTTTTTTCCTAATTTTTCCAGCTAATCAGAATAGTGATGGAAAAATGCTGCCGAATTCCATCAACAAACATAATAATAATATGAAATGTGGTGGAAAAATGCCACAAATATGTTTCATAGGCATTTAGAGTTTATACCAAAGTGTCAGAGAAGTAAGAAATGATCCAGAACATTCAGCTAACCTTTGTGAAAATGTCAAATCACCCGGGGTTAAAGTCGGCCAGAACAGTAAAGAACGAAGAACGGTAAAGAACGGTAAAGAACTAAAGAACGGTAAAGAACTAAAGAACGGTAAAGAACGGTAAAGAACTAAAGAACGGTAAAGAACGGTAAAGAACTAAAGAACGGTAAAGAACGGTAAAGAACTAAAGAACGGTAAAGAACTAAAGAACGGTAAAGAACGGTAAAGAACTAAAGAACGGTAAAGAACTAAAGAACGGTAAAGAACGGTAAAGAACTAAAGAACGGTAAAGAACGGTAAAGAACTAAAGAACGGTAAAGAACTAAAGAACGGTAAAGAACTAAAGAACGGTAAAGAACTAAAGAACGGTAAAGAACTAAAGAACGGTAAAGAACGGTAAAGAACTAAAGAACGGTAAAGAACGGTAAAGAACGGTAAAGAACGGTAAAGAACTAAAGAACGGTAAAGAACGGTAAAGAACTAAAGAACGGTAAAGAACGGTAAAGAACGGTAAAGAACTAAAGAACGGTAAAGAACTAAAGAACGGTAAAGAACGGTAAAGAACTAAAGAACGGTAAAGAACGGTAAAGAACTAAAGAACGGTAAAGAACGGTAAAGAACTAAAGAACGGCACTCTGGGCCTTCGATGAATAAATAAATCTGAAGTTTCACCTTTTAAAAAATGCAATTGATAATTTAATGGATTTGTCCTACTTTCAGGGTTATGGTAAGGGATAAAATATTAATTTAATGAATTACATATTTTTCTTGACCAGGATTTTCGGGTTCCCCACTTTAACCCTACGTATCACAGACAGTCTCTGTGCTTTATGTGTTACTGATGTCCAGGAGGTTCATGGACAGTCTTTCTTTTCTGTGTGAGTGGGATGAGAATTGGCTTCGATTTATAATGGAATGATCGAGCTTTGGGGGGATGGCGGCAAATTCAATCAATAGAATTTAATTTTCCAGAACCCCATAAAAAAATCCTCCTGTGTTGCTCTGAGAGTTCAGGAGATGCAGGGAGACGACCGACCGAGTCGTCTGAAATCATTCCTCACACAGATATTGACGTTTGGATTATTTGGGAACGACCGGATGGAGAATGATGATCGGTTGCGGCCTTACCCAGGACGAGTGCTCCTTCATCTGGTGCTGGTTGCTGTGGGGACCGTTGGCATGGCCGCGCCAGAAGCAGCTCTGACAGAGCTGGTAGCCGTGACACTGCTGGCACCGGTACCGGAAACCCATCATGCTCTCGCTCCGGCAATAAGAACATTCCACCGGATGGAAGACTGAAAGAGAGACGGGATCATCTGTCAGAGACGCCTCTACGCTCAGAGTCACTGAGAACACGGCTTCAAGGCAGCGGTGGAAAACGTACATTTACACAAACACTAACACAATGTTGAGGTACTTTTACTGCAATACTTTGAGTTACAAGATGTTTTCCAGAGTAAGATTTGACATAAAGACTTATGATATAATGAGATGATATGGCTTAGATCTGGTTTGTGTCACATTAAGAGAAAACAGTCTCTTCAGCCTAGTGATGTGAACGTAGCCTGTGTGTTCAAAGAGCTGCTAAATGCTAGCAGGTCAGACTCACTGTAGACACAGAATAAACTGGTGATAGCAGACCAGCTGGTTCAGTGATGATGTCACACACAGACACTTAAAGAGTTCATTTAACGCTGACTCGACAGGAAGTCACCAGAGATGTAGTCTGTAGTTTATGAAGCATCTCATGAATCAATAATTTTGGATTTTTTAAAGGTGATATTGTGATTACTTGTGCAGTGATGACATCATCAGTGTGTTCACAAACATCTATATTAATGTTAACCAGACAGTGTGTGTCCATCCTGTGTGTCGGTTCTTCTTCTGGTCATAAATGAGGTCCACGACTTGTTAGCGTTCAAAAGTTCACAAGTTTTAAAAATATTTAAAATCAACCTCACACCAATCTAAAATCTAAAATCCTAAATCCACCAATATGTGGACTGTAAATGTTGGAAAAGTCAGTTTGAAGGGATATGAATGCATTTTTCTCATTGGATGATGTTAAATGTGTAAAAATAAAGTGTTTAAATAATACAGAACGATGAATCCAGTTCTTACCGTTTTCAACATTAGCCAGTCGGTGCATGAGCGGCAGCCAAACGAGGCATTGAGGAGGAGGATCTGCCATCAACACATCTAAAAACGTGTTCAACACGATCTTCTTCTGGATACAAACAGACACGTGTTAATGGAACGTTAGAGATCCAACAGCAGATGGATGTGTTCACATATAGTCTTCATACCTGCTGAGGGAAGCACGTCCTCACAGAGTGCTCCGTGTAGCCGAAGGAGGGGCCCTCGAACACGGCGGTGGGGAGCTTCAGCACCTCCCGGAGGAACTGGTCGAACTTTGCAAACATCATGACTCCGCTGGAGTCGGAGATCTGTGAGAAGATGTCTGGGAGAGGGCAAAGGTCACGCATTAAAAGGCTCATCCACATCCCCATATGCCCATATGAATGGTGCATACATGTCCTAACAGCGCCCCTGTGTGGTTAATGAGAGCAACTGCAGGAAGGCAGCAGCTGGACAGGAAGTCATGACATCAGAAATGATGTCAACGCTGCAAAAATTTAAATCTAATCAAGTCTCCACAATATATTTCTTCTCACCAGGCAGTTTTTTTTAGGATTTCACTTGTATCAAACTATTCTGTTAAAGTAAATAATAATAAGATGGTTTTCAGTCATTGAACGTGTAAAACCAGGTCTGTCTGATCAACACTGACGAGTATAAAACTACTTTGTCAGAGTCAGAATTCCTTATTTCAAGCCTTTTATCCTTTTAACTTCTTCACCCATTAAGAACAAGATCAATCTGATAACCTTGAATAAATATACAGACTTTTTGTTTATTAAAAGACATTTTAAAGCTGCGCTACATTTATTATCCTGCCTTATATCTTCATTCTTATTCATTATTGTCTGAGATACATTTATTTCTCTTACCAAGCCAATCTCATTTCTAGTATTAGTACAAGAACATTTATCTTAGTCAGGATCACTTATTTTAGTATAATGTATTATTTCTGTAATAGTATTTTGTGCTTAAAAATAAGTTTATTCAGGGTATAAAAGCCTTGTTTTAAGACTGTAGCAGTAGCATCGGATGCTAGATTGTTATCGCACAGACATGAGATGCTGGTGGTGCAGAGCTTAGCATTATTGCATCACTTTAAGAAGGTTGTTGGTTTGAACCCTCCTGCCAGTTTGGGCCATTCTGTGTGATATTTGCTTGTCACAAAGTGTGGATGTAGGAATGGGCTCCATGTGTGTCTCAGAACCCATTAAAGACACACAACAAACTGTTCTGTAAGATTTAAAATCTTAGATTTGCAAATATGAGATCAGTTATCTTGTTTACTAGTTTTTCTTATCTAGCCTACTTATTTCTAGACTGAACCAACTTATTTAAAATTTCTTGATTAGTAAAAAAAATCTTGCTGCATGAACAGATAATTTCACTAGTATTGAGACATTTTCTCCAATTTAATTCTTGTATTTTAGCTACTCTTTTTTTTTACAGTGTAGGAGAATACAATTTTAAGGAAAGCTTCAATATGTACTTAAATTGACTGAGTTTGAAAAGTCTTAAGACTTTAATTTAGACACTTTTTTTCTACATATCTATTATTGTTTCCCTTTATTCATACATGTCTCTTTTTACCAGAGTATGTATCATGTGGCAGGATATTGACGACTTTGTCTTCTTGTTGTAAGTGTAATTATGTGCTTTATTTTTTATTGTTTAGTAGTTCTGGTTTTAACAGATCAGATTAAGAAACAAATACAGTGAAAGAAGAATTTCTTTATTTTTAAAACCTAGATAATCTTTCTTATTACTAGAAATCTAACCAATTAACTTATCTGTCGTCAGTATTGTCACAGATCCGGTGTCTATTTCCTCTGTTTATTCCTATAAAATCTCATTTAAAGCTCATTCACTCACAGCGCAGTTTGTCCACAATCTTTCCTCCACACATCGTCGCCAGCATGGCTTTCATTGAGAAGACCGTCAGCTTCCCGTGGCTTTCACTGCAAGAGGAGAGAAGGTTTTCATCACTGAGACAATGTCAAAGAGGAAATGACATCATCGCCCAATAAACTGAACAACCAATCATTATGAAGCCTGAAGTTTGAGCTTTGGTCATTTAGCTGACTTTATAGCTCTGTTAGCCTATGTTTTAGAGTATAATTACCACACTTGTCACTGGATTATTTTCAGATAAAGTTATTGCTTTACTAGTATCTTTGGCTGCTAATGTTAGCTCATAGTAGCAAACATTTAGTTAGCTGACTTTATAGCTTTGTTACCCTTCCTATATGTTTAAGAGCATAATATTACCTCACAGTTCTCACTTGTGGCTGCTGTTTAGATAAAGTTATTGCTTTAATTAATAATCATGTAATGTTTGGACATAAATTTTATGTTTATGATGAAAAGGTAGAATATATATTATTATATTCTGTTTTGTGGAGTCTTCATTTAAAATGTATTCATCAAATAACAACTTAAACATATCAGTGTAGGTTTAGTGGGTATCATGAACGAAGCTCTTTTTAATTTGCCGAGAGAAAGCAGCTCTCTCAGTTCAGATTCATCGTCTCTGGTTTCCGAGCAGAGCTAACAGATGAGAGCTGCCTAATCCGGTTTGGACCTCAGAGACAGGAAACTGCTTCCTGTGATCGCAGACAGTCGTTCCCAAGTTTCCCAGAGATGCAGCAGCGTTAACAATACAGATAAGAGAAAAGCTAAACGAATGGGTCAATGCATGGACGAGGCAGGCAGCCAATCAATATAAGCACAAGAGGTACAATAATGAGAGAGAGCTTTAACGGTCAATAATAAACCTCTGTGCTCCAGGATGCTCCGTGTCCCAGGGCTGAAGGCCTTGAGCCCAGAGCAGACATTAAGAGGAGGGACAGACAGTAAAACATCAGCTGATGGAGCTGCAAGTTAACGGAAGCATCCAGATTGTTGTCAAGTAAAACCTGGCTGGATGGATTGATCGACCCGTAAATAACATAGAGGACAATACGACCATGTGCTGCAAATATTTTCTGTGACTCTGGGGACATAAAGACAGAAGTGATTTGTCTTTATTCCTGGCCTGTAAAGTAAGTAAAATGATGACATGTTGTATGTGTGACCCTCAACCAGGAGATTTAAAACGGAGCTACAAGCAGTTAGTGGCTAACTAACAAAGAAGAAGAAAACCAACCGAAAAGGTCTCCGAACCCTCCGAGCCCAGGACGAGATCAACCACCAAATTACAGAGTCGATAAATGATTGTTGCTATTGCATCGTTTAGAAGGCCCTGCCACTAGCTACTGTTAGATAACAGTCGGGTTTCAATCTCATGCTAGCTAACGTATTGTTAAACAATACTAAAGGAAAGGCGTAAATTGATTCTGAAATATCAGCGCTCATCTTGGACCAAAAAAATAGTGCTCCACCTCCCGATGTTCTTAAACGCTACAATGAAAAGTTACGGTTACATTTTTAATTTTCTTAATTCGTTTGCTTAAAGAATCCTGCAAAGCACCTTTATTTTACGTGTTTTTATACTGATATACACAATTGATTATGGTTTTTTCTTCTTTTTGTGGGCCTCTAGATATATTTTTAAAACACACACACAACAACATGGATACATCAACGTAAAAAGGTATTTAAAAATGTGGATGTGGCTTCTTGAATGTCATCAAGCGTCTCTCGGCTTCTGCCACCTCCTGCGCGCTGACGCCCTTAGCCTTAAGGCCAATTATGCTCTACGTTAAAGATGTATACGGATACGGACAGAGCCCTCTGTACCTCATCTGCGTTCATTTCGTACGTATTTGAGCATTGCGTCACACCCGAGTTGACTGTGTTCCAGTTAAACAAGTCAAAAAGGCTCTTTCGGAATATAAACAACTTCTGGACAGTCCAGAATCCAATTTCCAATACCAGCTGATGACAACGTTTTACGCGGTAGTAGCCCAACCAAACACCACAGCAACAGATCCACTGGTATAAGTTGGACAATACTATGTGTACGACTGATTTAATGAGACACAAACAAGTCAGAAGTGCTAATAAACTGGGCTTCCACTTTGTTGATATGGGTTGTAGCCATCTTAGATTATGAGGTTGGGGGTAATGGGGTTCCTCCAACTTTCCAAGTCAGAAGTCCGACCTCGGTGAGGCGTTCCAGTTGAAATTTCCGACTGGCAACTCGGAAATTCGGACTTCCCAGTACAACTGGAACACACCGGTATCCATTTACGTACATAGAGGGAAATTTACCTGTCATAGGTGGCCACCATGAAGTTGAGCAGCAGTCCGATGGACTGCTCCACATTGATCTGGTGGGTGGTGGGCAGCCGCTTGTTGAGCTGGTAGTAGATGGAGGACAGGATAGTCTCCAGCCGCGACACGTTGATCTCAGCGCTGTGGTCCAGCGTGTTGAGCCCGTTGTCACGGAAGGCTTCGATCATGTTCCAGACGTCCACCAGATGAACTAAAACAGGAAGAGATCGATCAGACTGTAATCAACCTGTATCAGTGTCAGATTCTACACAACATGACAATTAAAAAAAGAGGAAAATCTTACGGTTGCATCTCTTTTGCACAAACCGGAGTTTGCAGGCGGTTCTGTAAGTCGACAGTCGGATTACATCGAAGTTTTGAGCTCCTGAGAAAAAAAGACAGCAAAGATATTTAAATACTGAGTCTGTGTGGGAGGAATGAGGCACAACGAACGTCCAGCCGGTGAAAGAAATACACGAGCTGACTGTGAATAGTGAAGAGAGATTTCTCTCAGTCGACTCCACTCACTCATTTCCATGAAGAGCTGTCTCTTCTCCACCGTGGCCTTGCCTCGTTTACTGCCTTCCTCGATCATTCTGAGGCACATGGAACAGAAAGTCACGTTACTGTTCAGACAGCAGCAGGCAGTGAATGCAACACACAGCTCTATATAATGTCCAGAATCAGTCACATGCCCTGTAGTAAGGATGATTTATATAAATACTGTATTATTAGACAAAATGTTTCAGACGATGACTCTAATCTTTGTAGACAGACAAAACATAAAGTAGAGTGTTATCCTGATACTAGTTCTAGTACTAAGTATTACTGGCTCTATCATTGAGGTTCATTAGCTACATGCTTTTTGTGTGTAAGAGAAACCTGTCGCAGTAGTGGTAGTAGTATTAGTAGTAGTAGTAGTAGTGGTAGTGGTAGTGGTAGTAGTAGTAGTGGTAGTAGTAGTAGTAGTAGTAGTAGTGGTAGTAGTAATAGAATAAAGCAGTAGAATCAAGTGTGATATAAACGTTAAAAGAGAGACAAAGACCAAATAGAATAGGTCAAAATATTAGGTCAAAAATAGGTTAAAAATAGGTCAATGAGTCATCAGACTGAGACGTAGTACTGATTTACTTACAAATAAATATTTATGGAGTACTATTAATAGTAGTGGTAGTAAAACTGGCAGTAACACTATTAGTATTACTACTAGCTAAATGAGAGTAGCCAGCCTGAGACATGGTAATACTTTGTAGAACATATTTACTTACTAATACCGTAAATAGTTGTATTAATAGTGGTGGTAAAGCTGTTAGCAGTACTATTAATATTACTAGTAATAGTAATGCGAGTAGCAGTAGTAGTTGGTCCAGTTTCCTTTTGAGGGTCTTAAGTGTCAAAAATAGCTGAACGTGAATCGACCAATCAGATCAGAGGAGTAAGCTGATTGGAGGTTTAATCAGCCAATCAGCATCAGCTGTGTGTAACTGTAGCTGGTCCTGAAAATGCCGACTCATTGAGGTAGACATGATTTACCTGTCGCTGTCTGAACGTCAAACACGGTGAACCCTAAACGTCGACCCTGTGAAGAAAAAACACACTGAGGCTTAGAGAGGCTTCTTTCATTTTACTGGGAGATAAAATCACAAACTTCAGTTAAATAAGTAATTACCCCCCCCCCCCCCCCCCCCCCCCCCACACACACACACACACACACACACACACCTCAAGGACTTCATTAACTCTTATTTGTGATTTAGTTTGTCCTCCCTCTCTTCCTGTAGAGCTGGGGAACTCTCAGTGCCTCTGGTCTGTGCCGATGATGATTCTCTATGACATCACGCTCAGCAGCGACTTCATCCTGTGGGCTAATGACACCGACTGAAGGGAACCGCTTAATGATGGCCGACACAGAGCAGCACAGCTGGCCAATGAGAGAGGAGTCTCAGACCAAAACATGTCTGGATCTCATGTACACGGTGCATTCACTGACTGTGAGTAAAGACGGCTCTACCTTCAGGAGGACTGCAGAGGATTTCTCTGTGTTTTTATGGCCATTTCCAGACTAACTGGTGCTGAGAGGCTCTTTAAAAGGTTCCCATCTATAAACGATCAGGGTTACAACTAAGGATTATTTTAGTCAGAACTTTGGACTCTTCACTGCCCTCCTGTGGTTGTATCGATGTCGTCGTAAAGGATGTACAGAAGTAAGTAGGTAGTGTACCTTATGACCTCACATGTTGGTTTGTGTGTTTGCAGGATTACAAAAAAACCACCTGATGGATTTTCATGAGACTTGGTGGGAGGGTTGGACAGGTAGCAGGAAGAACCCATGAAACGTTGGAGTGGAGCCGTATAATTGTATTTTCTTTAACATTAAAAGAACCCTGGCTACGGGTCACTTTGACCACTGATTACAGATTAATTGAGGAAACAGTGTCTGATGATATGTCAGCAGGAATTATTGGCTGTGCAGTAAAATAACATAATAGTTGACGGTAAACATCCAGCCTGTGGAGGAACTGCAGAAATTCATGAGGCCTCAAACAAATGTAGGCAGAGCATGACGGGAAATCTACATGACATGATTATTTCATGTCAGGGAAGTTGTGAATAATTCATAGAAGAGAGGATGAATTCATTCACTCATGAATAATCATGTGATCGCAGCTACTTTTAAGTAGCGTCATTATAGGTGTATTTGACTGTAGCCGCACCTTCAGCTCCGACTTACTGCAGTGCCTCCCTCCGCTGAGATCATCCAATTCTCGGCTTCTCACTCACAAATCCTGCAACTCTTCAAATTCTGACGCGCACAAACGCAGCCATATTGCTGCTGTGACTGCCCGTTTACCTCATCCCCGCAGTGGGACTGGTGTGTCGTGATGAATATTTTGGGATGAGAAACATCTTTCCACTGTTGTCTCAGATGGTCTGGGTAGCAGCGCACTGGCCTTTACCGGAGGTAAATCACGCACGTTTACAGCATCATCATCCTCATCAGATGCGGAGGATATCCTCCGTGATTCACAGCCGCACTCTCACCTGTGATGAATCCGCCTGATGTTACAGCTGTCTGGGCGACGAGGAGCTGCTGGGACGATCCATCATCTTCAGTCCGGGGATCTGCGGTGGAAGCCGCGCGTAGAGAAGCAGGAGCGCGACGCTCCGCGCGGCATCATCAGCGACCGAGCGGCAGAGGACGGCGGAGCGGGAGCGGAGAGGACATGCGCGAACACCTACTATACTTTACGCATGTGCGCACGCACGCTGTTTAAAGGCGCACTGCTACTATCGTTCAGTTATGATCCTGGAAATAGAGAAAAATCTGATTAAATTTAACCCTTGAGTGGTTCTCAAGTCTGATGGACCCGTTTTCAACGTAGAGAAAAATGATGTAATGTATGGAAGCATACTGCTGCCATTTCTGTAAAAAAAAAAGAAAAATTACATATATATATATATATATATATATATATGTGTGTGTTTGTGTATGTAATGCATAAAATACTAAAATCAAGAATTAATTAAGTTTATCTTGAACTAATATAACTTGAAGGTCTTCAAAAATCAAATTTGAAATTAGAATATTTGATTGATCTCTTCTGAAGTGTTCAGGTCTGTGGCACCACTTTGTAATATCTACTAGAAAGATGTATGGAAGCCTATTGCTGCCACAGATTACAAGGTGAAAACTTTATTATTCTAACCTGAATTACATGAAATGTTTCACAATCAAACTGATCAGGCTCCGTCCGTCTGTCTTTAACGTAGACCATAAACGGGCCATGACACAAATTTCGCCTCCTCGCGGTAGTTGCATCATCACCTTGCACAAATTTGTGTGTAATTGCAGCTTTGACTGACTTTGTTTTGTAATCATGCGACGTGAAAAATTCACTTTGCGTTCAGTGTAGCACAACACAATTTTGTTCTTGATGATTCAACCTGAGAGGATGATGCAGATTGAAGATGCAGAAGTGCTTCAGCTGTGAGTCTTGAAGCATCGTCTATGTGAAACATGGAGTTTTACTACCAGAAGCAAACAGACCAGACGAAACGCCTCAACTCCACATTCTAACCGTCTGCTTTTAAATGAACTCTTTAGTAAACCTGTTAGATAAGCAGCAGGGAAAACACAAAACGCTTTTCTTCTCATTATTTATTCATAATAGTCTATGATAAAATACACTTTGTTTATAAGTGCTGATTACTATATTACATTCACCAGTTTAGATGGAGACAAAATGACAGACGTGTTAAACCTGGTGATAAACAGTTGTTCTCCTCTGAACTCAGGTGACCTCGGTGATGGGGGGGGGCTGCTGCCTGACTATAAGTCCTTATTATTAAAGATTACAGCTGCCTTTTGGGTTGATTGATTTATTCATTGTTCTGCTGTGTGGTTCAGCCCCCAACTCTACAAACATACAACATCCTAACATCACAACCAAAGAAAAATAAATATTTATAGGGGATTTTAGTGAAATGATGTTAAATTTATGGAAACCCCTCCTGACTCTATCCCCAACATAATAAAACCAACTCTGTACGAGACGTGACCCCTGTTTAATCACAAAAACATTAAAAAATAGACTAAAAAGTGTGATTTCAAAATCCAAATGTAAACAGCTAGAATCATACATCTCTATGGAAAAATATAGACCAATGACTGGGCCATACAGAATATTCATACCTGGGTAATATGAATCATAAAAAGTTATCTGTACAGCGGTCTGTCCAGTCTGAACAAAAATCATAGGAAAAAACGGACAGCCAATATATTATTATAGTAAATACCCTGTTGATTTCCAAAAACAATTAGCAAATAGATTTCTTTTTATATTAAAATATATTAATTAAAATATATTACTTTGATTAACTAGTCAAACATTAAAAACAAGTTCTGATTATTTTATTTAAGGTGACTTTGGTATTTTACCTTGGAAATGATTGCTATAAAACCACCGGGAGACTTCAAATGAATTTGTGCAGAAGAACCTGCTGAGGTAACGCTTCACACGGGCCTTTATCCACCTTAATATGTGACATCATCATAATGCAGTTAGACAAACATGGTAAAGTATTGGTTTGTCCTGCCACATTAAAACAGGCCGTGTTAAAGTGTTGCCCGCCTGTTAATCGGCGTCATATTGTACCTCCAAATCATTATGACACTGCATCTTTTTAGATAAAGCATTTAGCGTTTTACAATAACTTACTGTTTTTCTTCCACAGTAAAATAATTACATAACAAACAGCTGAATACGCTCAAGCAAATGTGCTGCACAAATAAATTTCTACATCAAATACTGTAAATATTTACAGTGAAAAAGCGTCCTCTTATCTACAAACTGGCTTTTTTTTGGAGGCAACAGAAAATGCAAGTTGACACATTAGGATGGAAAAGATCTGAATTTGAACATATGGACATTTTCCCATCCGTTTTCTTCCTCTTTATCAGGGGTTGGGTCGCAGTGGCAGCAGGCTAAACAAGATATTCATGAAGTCCGTCTCCCTCAGCAACACTTTCCAGTTCCTCCTGGAGGATCCTGAGGCGTTCCCAATATAGATGAGATATGTATACCTCTAGTGAGTTCTGGGTCTACCTCAGGGTCTCCTCCCAGTTTCTTGGAAAACCTACAGAAAGGGAGGCCCCAGGAGGCATCCTAACGTGATGCCCAAACCACCTCCCCTGGCTCCTAGCGACATGAAGGAGCAGCAGCTCTACTCCAGGCTCCTCACCCGATCTCTGAGGCAATCAATCTAACTGTCCATTTTGCCATCACTTGTGACCAAGACCCCAAGACACTTCAACTTCTTTGCTTTCCCCCAAAGCGGCAGGAGGAATCCACTGATGTCTAGCAGAGAACCATGGGCTCAGACTTGGAGGACTCTCATGCCAAAGACTTCACACACAGCTGCAAACTGCTCCAGTGCTGAACGCACCAACACAACCATGCCATCTGCAAAGAGCAGCAATTCTGAGGTTCCCAAACTGGACACTCTCCTCACCTGGACAGCACCTTGAGATCCTGTCCATGAATATCACAAACAGGATCAGAGACAAGGGGCAACCTTGTCCAACACTCACTGAAAACGTGTTTGACTTTGTGCCATGAAAACAGACACAACTCTCATTTTGGTTAAATATGGACCAAATGGCTCGTAGCAACGGCCTCCGTTACCTCATACTCCCCCTGTAACCCCCACAACACTTCCTGGGGGCATGGCCGTAGGCTTTCGGCAAGTCCACAGAATACATGTAGACTGCAAGAGTAAAAAGTTGGTCCACTGTTCCACAATACTCCTCCTGAGTCTTGAGGTTCGACAATCAGTCAGGGCCTCTTTTCCAGCATCCTGGAACAAAATTTCCAGGGGAGGCTGAGATACCCTGATAATTAGAGCAATCCCTCCGGACCATCAGCCTGTCACACCACATGAGACTGAATAGGCATGTCATCTGAGACAGCCCAAAAAATGTCCAAAGGCCTCAGCATCTCGAGGCAAATGTCACTCACACCCGGCGCCTTGCTGCTGAAATGCTTCACGACTTCCCGAGTAACCTCTGCCAGGGACATGGACCAATCTTCCCCTGAGTCTTCAGACCCTGCCTTCTCTACATGTTAGTCGGATTTAGGAGCTCCTCATGATGTTCTTTCCACCTCCTGGTATTTTTTTTTTAATACACATAAAGATTCTCCTCTTTTGCTTCTATTTGAATGTTAAGTGCTGTACACAGTTACTACCATAAATCTAGCTGGTTTTCAAGTGCTGTCAAAAACTGATGAGATGTGCAATCAAATTCCTCTTATATTCTCTTTCTAAAATCATCCATGCTGTTAAATGAGTGTGTTTGATAATAAATGTACAGATTTTATAGAAAAAAAGTTGCACTTCCCTGCCATGCATGCATAAATGCCAAATAGGAGGTACTCTACAACCCATGATTATCATCAGCGCCCTTTTTTTTAAATGCCTTTTCAGGCCCAAGAATAAAAAGGGTGAGTCTAAAACACATTATTTTCTGAAAAATATCAACATTCATTTTTCCCTCCTTTAAAAAAAAATCTACACATATATATTTAAAAAAATATATTGCGCTAATCCTAGCCGAGTGCAAATGTTGCCAGATTTTATATTTGAAAACAGATTCTGATTATTTACCACAAATAATTGCACAAAACAACCTGTCATAGAGCATCCAGTGTAAATCCAACAGCGACCACATGCTGGTTGTTTCGGCACTTTCCGTCATCCGTATTGATTCTGGATGACCTGCTAAAATCCAATATATCTTTTGATTATTATTGACTTCACATCATCGTACGACTAAACATGACACACACAGTTTCGAAGGCCCAATGCAATCGTCATGGCAGAAGGCACCACATCCTTTGCACATGATCATTGCCTTGAGACGGCAGTAACATTTAGACTGGACGTCCTCCATGCTCGAGGCATCCATGTACGACTGTTCGGGCGAGGGCTCGCCGTGGTCCGAAGGGCGAGCGGCAGGAATGGCAGTGACAGTCACAGAGAAAGACATGACGCTCCCATTGACGGCACTGCTGTCGGACTCTGACGAGTTTCCCGCGGCGCTGTGGTTCAAAGACATGCTGATAGTGCCGCCATAGCACGATGCTGCCACGGGTTCCTGATTATCGAGTGTTCGCTGGGTTTCGAAGGCAGACCGCTGGTGACTGGTGACCACGTCAGTGTGATATGGCTCCGGATTTCCTTGATTACCATCGAGTTTGAGGTGCCTTCGGTGCGGCTGAGAAAAAGGGCTGGTGTCTTTGGCTGTCATGCTGGTGCTGTAATTATCGGCACCGGCTGAGCTTTCCTCCGGTTCAGGTTCCGTCTTCACATTTGAGCATACTTGAACGTTCCTCTCTTCATCAGATTTGCTTATTGAGAATCCTTGCTGCTCTGTTTTAACCCTAGAAACAGGAGAGAAAACTTTCCTGGCCTCTTCTTCCTCTCCGTCTGCGCTTTCCCTTTTTAGACTGTTTGGGATGGCAGACTGGTGCAGTCTCTTGCTCTCAGGTCCTCGGCCATACGTGGACACATTGAGCAGGTAATGGCCCGTCATGGCAGGCCTTGGCATTCTTTTACGACCAAGAAATCCTACAGAAATCCTGGACTGGTCCTGACGCTCTTCTGTGTGCACCAGCTGGTGGACTTTATACTGAGACTGCTGAGGCCCCATCCCACCGTAAGGCTGGCTCTGCCTGAGTCTCCTTTGCATTAGAGCCTGGAGGATCTGCTCCTGAGTCTCCTTATCGGGAGGTTCCCTGTGATACCTCGTGTATTCTGAGAAAACTCCTGCTTGTCCTGCTGTACTGTATTGCTGACACATCTGTTTATCAGCCCTGTGCTCGACAGAGTGTGACGGCTTCCCCTTAACAATAGAGGTTAAGTTTGACATCTTCACATCCACCTTGGATAGCGGTTTTGGGAGGATCTGCTCCAGTGGAACCTCTTTGCCCTGCAGAAGCTGAGTGACCAGCGGATTGTTAGCAGGGATACAGAAGCTGTTCCTGGTTGAAGATCCAGCAGATGGTGGGTTTTCTTGTTCCTTCAGGGTCGGCACAGATGAAGGAGTGGATCGAGTTGATGTATTTGAACTCTTCTGAATGCTACGGAGTCCTGCATTGACCGAACCAGCAGACTGACCTTTGTGTTTTTCGTCAGTGATGTTTGAGTAAAACATTTGAGTGTTTAGCTGACCAGAATGTGTTGTACTGGTCTGACTGCTGCCACTGCTGTTTGGAGCTGGTAACGTGGTTGATCTCTGCGGTGGGCTGGACGATGGCAGTATCTGCTGACCGCCGCCTCCCCCTGGTCCCGGGCCTGGCACAGCCCCCTTCGATGCAGATGATATTGCGGCGGCCGCTGCTCTTTGAGCTCGGGCAAGCTGAGCTTTGGCCTTGATATCAGCCAAAGTGCGAGCGCCGGTACGACCCGGACTGGCAAGTGGAGCCTGGAGGGGAGTGTTTGGTGAGACTTGGCTTGGTGACAAAGGAACTGGAAGAATTCGTGACACGGGGATCTGCAACATGAAAAACAGAGATTTACTTCAAGATACCCATAAATGCAAACGAGTAAAATTAAATTCAAACGAATCAAACAATAAGTTAAAGCTGAATTTTCAGGCATTTTGAACACTGCATGAAGGACTGCAATGACACTTCCTGTGTTCACTAGGTGGCACTAGAGAACACAATGATTACACTTTATGTTCCAAAATATAAAGTGTAGACAAAATCCTTGATTGTCAGACAAGGCTTACTCCTGTTGCCACGAGGTAGTGCTATGATGATGATGTAGATGTCCTAAGGACAGACTGGACAATAAGTTTGACTTACAACAACTTCCCGTTTAATAGCAAGACAATGAAATTCACTGTGCCACCACAGCCAGAAACTTTGGCTGGAAACTTGTAAACTTCCTGTTGCCTTTAGGTCATGAAACCAAGAGGCTTTTTGGAGATCTATATATGATACACATGTGTATTTGTAGGTGAAATGTACAATCAGGGCTGCTTTAAGTGCAAACATCCAACAAAATCCCCTTTAAATCAATGAAGCTTCATCCATAACCATAATTTAAGGTTACTGGATTTGTAACAGCAAACCATTTAAATCTGGTGGATCTGGTTTTTTATTTTGGTTTGCACCAAATTGCAAACACTTATAGATACCAAGCCCCTAAATACAGTATGCCTGAGGTTTTTCATTAAGATCCATCATTACACCCTGAGACACCCTAATCTCACAGTGTTAAAGTGAAAAAAAAATATCCTGGCTACACCCCTAAATTTAATGGAGTCTCTTCTGGCCCAAGACCCATCCCCCCACCGAGTTTACTGAAAATCTGTTGAAGAGTTTTTGGGTAATCCTGCAGAAAATCCAACAATCGGACACGAGTGAAAACATAACTACCTTTATGTAAGTAACGACCGATTCTGAACCTCGTGGTAGATCGCAATTTACATCCACCTCTGATGCGTGTGTCAGTTTTCAAGTATGCTAGGTCGTTAAAACACGACTGTCACAATATCACCTCCTCACAGCTACGAAACCCAGCTGAAAGAAGCTAAATTAGGGATTTAATAAGGAAACTTAGAATATTTGGAACATTCCAAGTAGGGATATAAGCAATCAGTCGATCAAAAAATACGAGTCCTTTTATGATCATTATTGTCTGAATGTACATGTAGGAGTCATTTTTAGAGCCAAGTGCATGTCAGACATCAAGATTGTTCCAGTGGGCGTCGCCTTTATAACATAGGGAGGAGGTCTCACTCAGGGGACAGCTGTGTATTGGTGAAATGTTAGGATGTATGAAGATGTATGGACAGTGGTTATGGACTTTTACATGAAACACGTTGAAGAACATTAAGTGTGCATTAAATATTTAGAACGAGGAGTGAAGTCGGACTTGAACATGTTCGCTATTAGCCCGTCTGTGCAGCCCCTCAAAGGTTGCTAATGCTAACAATGATGCTTAACTCCTAACAATTTCAAATGGCTCTTATAATATAGTGTTTAATCCTATATCCTTTATCCTTCTCGTTTGAACATCCCTAACATTGAGCATGAAGATCAATATCAGAGAAACTTTTTCATTGTTTTTCACCCTTTTTTGCCTCTTGGTTTCATTGCACTTCAGAGCCACCTTAAGACAGATCGGAGCTGTTCACAAACTTCTCCCTACCTTGAGCGGTGGAACCCTCTGGTTGGCTGTGAGGGTTGGTGTCGGAGGGCTGGATGTGGATGATGCTGGAGGAGACACGGAGGAGACTGAGGACATTCGAGGCCTTTTCTCCGGTGTCACTTCACCCTCTGTCTCGGCGGCAGCTTTCCTCTTCGGCGGCTCTGAGGGGCCGCTGGGCTCGGAGCCGACCTCTTCCTTCTCCTCAGCTGGCTCCACCACAGACGCCGGCGGATCCACCTTTAACTCTGAGCCAGCCGTTGGCGGATGGCTCTGCTCGGGTGACCGGGGGGGCTCTGTTTTCTCCCTCTCCACGGCGGCCGGCTCAGTCTCTCTCTCGACCTCAGGTGTTGTCACTGCGGGTGTTGGCACAGATGGCGCCGTGACGTTGGACTTGCGGTCCTCGGTGTAATGTGAGCGGCGCGTCTTCATGGGCTCCGTGGTGATGGCTGGTTCTTTCTGAGCAGCTGGTGCCTTCAGAGCCTCCTGTGTTGGCTTTGTGTATTTCACAGCAGCAGCAGCAGCAGTATGGCTGCTCTCCTTGGGGCCCTTAGGATCCTCCGGTGTTTGAGCGACAGGTCCTGACTGATGAGACGGGGACTGAGGTCTGGAAGATTCCTGATTCAGATGAGCTTTTGTCAGCTCTTTGGATTCCTCAAAGCTGAGGCCAGAACTACACAGAGAGAAGACACAAAGAAATGACGTCATCAGTTATGTTGGAAACATTAATGTTTCCATGAGGACATCTCATGAGGGTTTACATCTATTTGGAATCTCATTCAGCTCTACTTAATCCTGTCAAATGCATCATTATGTAATAACATGCATTCTGCAATTAGACGTGAACAAAGACAAGTTAGACTGCTATTCTGTTTGTATTGTAGGTCCTGTACATAAAGAGACCTTTTGAAGGGAACAGTTTCATTTTAAAGGAGCCACCTGTTGGGATTTGGGAAATATGGAATTAGCAATATGGAATCGTATTTGCTGAAATAATTAAAAGTTAAAATCATAATTCAAACCTACTTTTCACCGTAATAGTTTTCAAAGAACGCCTCCTTCCAGTGCTCCACTTTCTTCTCCTTCTCAATTTCCTGACGCATTCGTAGCTGCAGCTCAGGAGTGAATTCCCCTGTAAGGAAGGAAATGTGACATCATTTTGCCTTTGTCTGTGATTTCTCTGATTAACATTAACATCAGTAGGAAATGTTCACACCGACCCTCAGCCAGCCTCTCCTTCCAGGACTGAGCTGCTGATGTGAAGAACTCGTTGTTTAAGGCAGAACTGGCGACCTTCAGGAGGCCGTCCATACAGGCCTGAGGACAAGAGACACGACGCTGTGACATCATCATCATCATCATCATCACAATCATCTGGAGGGTTACAGAATGCAGCTCACAGCCTCTGATTGGTTGACAGATAATCAGGGTGTCGTGACATTGCCTGGGGATGCTAGCAAAACATGCTAACAATAACAACGTTCTCCAAAAAAGACGCTGCAGTTCAAGGCTGGATTTCACAGAGATGACATCACAGAGATGACATCACAGAGATGACATCATACTGCAGCCATCGCTGGAACGGCATCGGGGTTAGCTTCTTCTAAAAGGACGTCTCTAGCATTGAGCATTCAGAGACATTTAGCATTAGCAAACCTTACGTCGTTAACTTCTATCATATCTATTGTGTCAAGTGTGCCTAAAAATGTAAAAATAAGCACATTTAAGAAACCTATTATGAGATGCACACCTTTATGACTCCCACAAAGAACTTCCCTGACTTCTGTCCAGCAGCAGACGGACAAGGGTAACCCTATACGTCTAACATGAGCTCAACTTGTTCATAGGTCAGGGTTTGACATGGTCCAGCCCTGTTCCCCACTACACCTATAACAAAGCATTACAACAGTGACTAGTGCGTTTAATGCTACCTGTTGGTCAACCTCAGGCAGCAGTTTGAGCAGCCTCTGCTGGCAGTCTGGGGGCAGGACAGAGAAGGTGTGCTTGTTGATGATCGCCCGCAGGTTGGTGTTCACCAAAATGGAGTCTGGTGTTTCCACGTCTATTTTACACTTGGTACGTTTCAGCTGCCCTGCGACAAAAAACAGGAAACAGATGTAAGCAAATTTCACTTGTTCATCATCTTGGAATAGTGCAGTTGAATCAGTCGAGTCAGACCCAAGGATGCAGATACGAGTTCGTACCAAACTGTCGTATTGGTTTTTTTTGCGGATAAGGTTAGTTTTCTACATTTTGTTATTGTCAACAAATTCACTGGAAAGACCAAAACCAACAGAGTCTTTCTGACCTCTCTGCTCAGTCTGACCATAAGTCCCGCCCACATTGGTCCCTACTGAAGACACGAACCTTTAAAACACAAATATAAAACAAAAATATACAGTTTTAATTTTTTTAAAAGGCTAAATTGGGACGCAGATAGCGCAGCGGGTCGAGAACATGTGCCGAGGCTACAGTCGTCCAGCATGTCTTCCTCCTCACCCTGTTCTGAGGGTCAGGAGCTCCTGGATTTCGTGCTTTCTTTGAAAACACTTCCAGTTGATTTCTTCTTCTTTGCGTTAACTCGACGCCGATGCTGCCGCCGTCTTACACATTACACACGTTTTGCTGGCTGAGGGCCAGCTTCCTGTCTAAAATCCAGGGGGCGCCGTTTTGCCACCTTTGGTTTGTTCAGGGTAAATAAACAAAGGTGAGAAAGAGAAGCGAACTTTCCTGCCGTGTTATTGCAGAATCTGTGTATAAAAAGGGCTACGGGTGTCGACTGAACAACAACCACTCTCGTAACTTTTTTAAAGACCTATGGGGCACAATAAGGGGGCAACAGTCCCTCCTTGAACAAGCTGTGTAAAAGAGGCATGTGTACCTGTCACTGTCATCAAAAAGCTCCGTCGGCTACACGTCTGTATGTCGGTGGCGTCGCTCACTGATCCTGAACAGTTATAGTTCAGACTGGAGCAGAAGCTCCGCCAAATCTGAGCTTCAGAAATCTTAGGAAATTGGCCGTATCAGCACTGTTTGATCAATAAAGGAGCTAAGCTGATGAAAAGCTACTTGATCCTTAACGCATTAATGCTACTGAGAAGTGTATTTAAACTAGCAACAATGCTACTTGTTGCGCCACTACTGGTAATACGCTACACAAGGCTACAGCAACACAACTGATTTGCTGGTTTCAGTCTTTTTGTGGGATTTGACCATCAACCATTTCTTTACGCCGCTGATGTCGGACTTACCTGCACTAAGACGGTCGGACCTCTGGGAAACCTTCCTCGGGACGTCTGGGTGGCATAAGTCTGCTGGGACAGAAGAGAGGACCTTCAGATGATGTCACTGCTTCCAAAATGATGCTATATTATAAGAGTCATGGATGATTTATCTTCAAAACTGTGAGTAAAATTCTTCCTTTTTCGTCAGTTGAATCTACATCCATCACTCTTTAAGTATGCGTTTCATTAATATGCTATGTGACCACACATTATCTGCCTCCTACCAGTCTTCGTAGTGATGTCTGCCATGTCTTTGATGGTTTTCAGAAGCAGTCTGGGACTGGAGGTGGTCGGCATTCCTCCCTGTCTCCGCTGGTTTCTCTGTTGCTGCTGCTTCAAGGCCTGAAAACAAGCAAAACAGGGAAGGAAAAAAGCAAAGTGTGAATGTGTGTAAACCCCCCCCCCCCCGGCCAACTGGTTAAACAACCAGGTAAATAAAACACAGGTTGCATAACGCAGGGATCAAATCATCTCATTGTTGTCAATCTGTGAATCTGATCACCTCACAAGAAACACTCAAGACGATCCACTGAGTGCTTTTCTTTTGTTTTAGCTAAATGAAATTAAAAGGAAATTACAGTCAAATCTTCTAGCGTCGCCTACGTCCAATAAATCATTATAAATTAATCCTACGGAGCTGAACGATTCCACACCAGCACAGATGGAGTGAAATACAATCTGTGCAATGAAGTGATATATAATTAAACCGAACACAACAGGCACGAAGCAGCCAACAGGAAAACGCTGAGGTGGATTAAGAGGATATTAGAAAAACAGCTACGAGTGTTTTTCTTCTTCAGTTTTTAAATAATGAGCACAATATGTTGCACAGACAGGATCAACATGGGTTTTACTGGAAAAAAAAACTTTAAATAAAAGTAGCGTTGAGTGATTTAAACGCTTGACATGGAAACGTTTGTGTGTAGAACGTGTTGCAGAGCGAGGAGGGAGGGTGTGGAGCTCATGTCACGTCTGAGTCTGGAGGTAACAAACAGAACATACAGAAGGCGTCGGTACCTGTTTCAGAGCTTTCTTGCTGTGTTTCTGGGAGGGAGAGATGAGTTTACTGGTGGGGACGGACGGCGACGAGCATCGAGGCTGTGGAGACGACGGCTGAGACTGCAGCTTGGAGGGAACTGAGAAGAAACAGACGCACAAAACATGTCAGAAAATACACTTCCTGAAAGCTGCTGTGCTTTTGTTTCCATGAAACCAAAACCAACGCAGCGCACAAAGAAGCAGGTAATGTTACCTCGCTCAAATATTACATTACTCATCTCAATAGAGAGATTGTTGACAACAACCCCCCCCCCCCCCCCCCGTTTTATTTATGATACAAACACATTTCTACGCACCGCAGCAGCTCCACTTGTTTCTTTATTGATGCCAGTTAGTTTGCATTTAATGTCATTTCATGTAAACTGATTGAAATATAAACCAATATCCTTCCACTCAGATGCAAACCAGGCTTATTTTCTTGACAGTTTCTTATTTGTGCATAATGAGGAAGTGGTCACATTTCCTGTTTTAACAGTGACTTAAAATATTCAACTGGCAGTCGGCAATAATGAGAATGAATGAGAGAAAAGTTCTACTGCAGGAGATCACATGTGCAACAGAGGAGCAGATCCTGCTCTGGTGTGATGTTCAGGTGCAGCTTCACAGTGTGTAGAGACAGAAACCCACCTGTCACTGTCCTCATGATGCTCAGTGTGCTCCAGGAATTACTTTGTGATGATTTGTCCTTTATATTTGCAGTGAAGCCACTTTCTATCAACTCTCCTCATCTGCTGTAATTTCAGCTGGTTTCCTGTGTTTCCGCAACGACTTCTCACAACGGCTGAAAAAGAGGCGTTAACTCTCAGGTCTCTATCTTATCTTATGCCCCGCCCACAGCGGCGCACAGCAGAGGCATTACTGGTTACATCCGGAGCAGCTGTCATTTTCACACCCATGACCCACAATGTTTAAGTATCAGATGTTGCTGCGTCCATGTTAATGCTGGTGTTAAAAAGAGGTGTGGTCAGGTGTTAAAAAGAGGTGTGGTCAGGTGTTAAAAAGAGGTGTGGTCAGGTGTTAAAACTTCTGGTTTCTGCTGCTGGGGGATCACGGCAGGTGATGTCATCAATATTTTCCTCATTAATGATGGATTATTTCATCACCTGCATCCCATCAGCTGTTAATCAGAATGATCATTTTTTCTGATGGATCTGCAGACTGTGATCGGTTGCATCACTAGACCTGTTACACAGCAGCTCCTCCTCCTGCTCCTCAGTTAAATATGGCTGACTTTGCTCATATACAGTCGGATGGAGTTGTTGATGGAACAGAGGATTGGGAGGAGATGGTGGAGGCAGAGGGTCCACCGTCTCCTCCACCATCTTCTTCATCCTCCATCTTCCTCAGGTGTTTAGGAGAATGTTGTAACGCTGTTTCACTGCGACGATCCAGAAATGTTTGTGGACTAAAACTTCACCTGACTTTTCATCAGCATGGAGATGAAGATCTGTTCATGCTACATGAAGGAGTGATGGGCTGTGAACTGTACCTCTTCTCATCCATCTTCCTCTCCTGCCCTCTGGAGAAATGGCACCGCTGTTTTCTGTGCTTTGGGAGTCTGAGCCATCATCGCTGCTCTCCTCAGAGTCATCGTCAGACAGCTCCTTCACCACGTCTGAGATGTCCTTCTACATAAATCATAAGGAGTATGTTATGTTCATGTTACAGAAGAGTCAGCTTAAACAAAACATTCAGAATATATGGAACATAAATATAACTATCTTGGCTTGCATGATGCTTATCAAGATTCATGTTTTCTGAAGTAGACAAATGGTTAAAATAACCATTCTGATTAGGAATCAGCTGCTTCATGTCTGACGCACCTTTAACGTGTAGACCCCCATTCTGCCTGGGACTTTGTAGAAGATCCCCTCCTCACCACGAGAGTTTGTGTGCAGCATTGCATTGAGACATGCCAGCGGCGAGGTTCCACTAAACCATGAGAGAAAAATGCAAATTAACACGTCTGTTCCCTGACGAATCACAGCTGGGAGGACGGGGGGGGTAAAATCCTGGGCTGATATCTGGGGAGATTTCTCTCATGCATCAAGAAGACGAATCAGTTTGGAGGCGATTAACTGAAAGTTTGAATCAGCTGCATAAAACTGGTTCAAGATGATTCTTTTCATTGATATTCTCACATTCTGCTGGTCTGACATCTTTATGTTGCATAAAAATCAGTTCTAGTTAAGTCAAACAAAAGAATGCACAACAATGCGTCAGCAGTCAGCTTCTATTTCTGTCCTAACATACAGTATAAAGCACATTAAAGGAACAGTTCACCCAAATATGAAAATACAGTGATTATCTATGAGGAAGGTGCAGAAGCTCGACGGGGTGAAAACTACATTTCACCTGGAGTCTTGGATTACGCCGTCCGAGCTGATGGAGTCATTTTATCTCCATCTTCTTCAGGTGGTTAGCAGAATGCTGCAACACTGCTATGCTGTGAAACTCCAGAAACGTTTGTGGACTAAGAAACTTCACCTGACTTTCTATTAGGATGGGTGTAAAATGATAAAAGACCTTTTTTTTTTTTTTTACAAAGAGCACCACAACGTAGACGCTCCTCTTCTCCACCTTTGTTTATTTACACTGAATAAACCAACAGCAGCATAACGCCATCATGCTAAGGTTCCACAAGCAAAAGAGGCGTGTTGTGTAACACGGCAGCGTCCATGTCTAGTGTGATGTTTCACATCTGCATCCAGCAGCACTTTGTAAACAATGCAATAACAAACGACAACAGACATGTAGCGTCCCTGTTCCATGGCGGGTCAGAGGGTAAGGAGCTCCTGGACCTAATGCTATCTCCCCAGTTTGAAGATTGTTCTTTGAGTTAGCTGCTAGCTGCTACTAGCTCCTAACTGCTACTGGCTGTTTTCTCTCCTGGTTGTGAGTTGCATAAATTAAATGTCGTCAAAACCTCACACCCCAGGTCTTTTCTGCTGCCCCGCCCCTTTTATTACAGACATGGATTCGGCGCTGCTACTACCTCTGCTATTGGCTCAGAGGAACAACAACAACAACGACCCTCCATTATGTGTTTGTAGCGTTTGTGCAGAACAGTGAGGAGAAATAAAGGAGCAACAGTCCTGCCTTTGAACATGCTGTGTAAAAAAGGGGTTCATGACTGACTTTTTCATTTTTGGGTATATTGTTTCTTTAGGCAACATAGTTAGTAATAAAATGTAACATCTGTTATTTATTTAGAAAATTACACATATTGTAGCTAAAATGTAACAGATTATTCACCTCATTAAAATGACACCTTCACTAAATTCTTTTGGATGATGTCATGCTGAACTTTCGGATCTATAAAATCTATAAAACTGCTTTATATGGTCAGAACATTAAAAAACTGTCATTAATGGAAGACAGAATTGTTTTTATGCAACAGGTGGACACAGCGATCTAGAGTGAGTCTAACGCTGCGTCTTGAACGACTGAACCGAGGACTATTGTTAATGACATGCAAAAGGCAAAACCAAACAAAGTGGCATTACAGTGAGTTTGTTAAGATAAAGGGGGGGGGTCTAGCTTTTTCTTACCTTCTGGATGACAACAGTGACAATGAAACAAAAAGAGATGGAAGAATTATTAATTAAGTAAAATAGCCTCTAATAAGAGCAGTGAAGTACATGGTATGGAATCAGTAACAGACGGAGGAAGCTGTTCTCTCATGAAAATGTCTCCCATCTATCACTGCTGTCATAAAACCACCAGGAAAATATTTACCTTATCTCCTTCAGCCGTTCTCTTTGGATCACCTGCAAGATCTCTTTATGGCTCATAGGTGTGTTGGGGTATTTCTCCAAAACCTGGAATAAGAAAATATCTTTATAAAAAAAAAGAAAGAAGACATGACACCATTATACAGCTGGCATTATATTTCCTCTCATATTTCTACCTCTTCTGCTGTGATGTTAAGTTTCTAGACCAGAAGAACATCCATCCATTATCATGGTGATGATAAATAGCAGGTGTTTAACCACTAATCAGGGGCGGATCCAGGGGCGGGGCCAGAGGGGCACTGGCCCCAGCTGAAATCTGATTGGCCCCTGAAGTGCCCCTGTCCTGTTACTTGTCTGTCTTTTTTTTCTGTTTGTTTACAACTTGAATACCTGACTGTGTCAAGTTTTTCTCCTCTAAACTGTTGTGTATGCTGTAATATAGTATATAAGTATTTTATTTTATTTAAAAAAATGTATTTTTTAAAAGTTACTTTATGTATTACATAATTGGAAAAAAAGTGTCTTATGTTATATATTTATTTATGCATCCTAGTTTAAAATTCAATAATTGCTCAACTTTTTTGATGAACACAATGTGCTTGAAAAAGGCACAATTTGCATAATATATTCAATTATGTGTGTCTATACTAAAAGCTATGGAGCCAACAGCAAACAATGAATGACTGGTGAAATATTCTGTGTTTACATCTTACTGAATAAGGAAATGTGCATGAATGTTGGACATATAGTTGGCCCCTCTGTAAATAATGTGGCCCCTCTATGGCCCCTGATTTAGAAAAATTCTAGATCCGCCACTGCCACTAATTTATAATGCTCACACATGGATGACCTCCTATGAAACATTTCCATATGTTATGACATGAACAGGGAATGCAGCGAGACTGTGCAGCTCTACTTATATAAGAGGTGAGTGAAAAAACACAGTGTTTAGACAGATAGCCACAATGCCTTTATCCATCTAAGCCCAAATGGCCTCTCCCTTGTTAAACCAGAGAACACTCAGACAGCGTCTACCTCCACCAGCATCGTTAACACCAAACCTGAGAGGAAAATAGTTTCTAGGCTTTGTCAAAACAAAGTCTTCTAACAACTGTTAATACCATTTTCTATCACTATGAGATCATCCATTGCTGTATCATTGCACCAGAGCAGAGCTCACACGATATGACCTGATGATGTCACTTTACTCAGATCTGTGTCAAATGAAGTAACAACACTTAATTTGTTGACTTAGTAAACTTCCATCCTATATGTGGAATCATGTATGAGTCATTACATCCTGCTCCACTACTGCACAAATACTAGTGTTACATTCTCATGCACATTATTGTTGTTTGAAGTTTGCACGGACACAAATGTATATTGATTGATTATAATTTGTATATTGCTTGTGCATCATCTGTAAAATGTGTGTATATTTGTCTATATATTACCTGAGAGACACCATTAAATTTGATTGTGAATTTACTTGATAAGATATGTTGTGGTGCTGTTTACACAGCCTACCTGCTGCTATAATGTACCGTTTTATCGATACAGACACTTTCACTCCATCACATTCAAACGTAGTGTTGAGCATGTTAGAATCTTCATCCCCACATTGCTGCTGTGTGTTGCAAATTTCACTAAAAACAGACTTTTAGGGCGTTTATGAAACTTACGTAATTATAATTGACTACATATGTAGTTATAAATGTGTGGAAACCGTATATCTAAAATAGCTCTGAAGCTGTACGTGTCTACACTGGCGCTGTATTTCTGAAATAGTTGCTTGGAGTTTTCATTAGCTTGCTATGCTATACAGTTAGCTACCATACTAGCAAGATACATTAATGTCTGACATTTCACCAAACGTTAGCAGGCAAAATATCAATTTAGCGATCTATGACTGACTTAATGTGACGTCATGGAGATGCGTTTAATACTGACATAAATGTTTTGCTGTTTTTTTATTTTAAAATGATATTAGTCAAACTTGTTGACGAACTGAGTTGCGTTAGCAGAGCTAGCGCGCTAACCTGGCTAGCGCGCGACACTGACGTGTTTACTTTACTGGACTTCAGCTCGTGACAGACGTGTCAGCTGTACCGTCTAGACAACACGCGGAAATACTTATGGAGGATGTTTAGGTGCGCACGGCTGCATTTGTTTTGCTGAGCTAAGCTAGGCGGCTAATAACAGCGGTCCTCCAAATGTGTAACCGTCAACTCGGGCCTTGCGCGGTGTAACGCAACATTTCGTGTCCACCAGCAGGTCATGAACTCATAAACACAGTTGTACAAGTGGTTCTGGGACAACAAGCGCAACAAACGGCCGTAAAAACACGCAGATTACCGTCTTAGCGGCTTCAGCCCACGTCCTCCCCTTCTTCTTCTTCTGTCTCTCCCTCATCGTGGACGTCCTGGAGCGGAGGAGTGTTGAAATTGTCTGTTCCAGTTGAAATGTTGCTTTAGTTACCGCCTATGATCCACTCCGTCTGCCATGTTGGACCTACTGTAAGGAGTCACGTGACCCCACTGTATGTGGCTGTCATTTCAAAGTCTCCCAAGTTTCCCACATATATTTTTTACACATGTCAGCTGTAATTATGAGCAGACCGCAACATAACCGCAGGATAAATTCAGGCAGTTCAAGTCTGTTTATTTACATGTGCGAGGAAATAGTCTGGCACGATTTCACAACAAAATCAGGCAGCTAATCAGGAGAGTGTTGGAGGCTTTCTTCACATTTCTGCCCACTATTACATTAGCTACACAATGAAGCAACAATTCATCAAGCATATAGGCTAAAGCAGTTCCCTGATGGCAAAGCCCACATACATTTACAGGCCTTTAAAAAATATTTTTAAAAGTAAATTGTAATTTATGTAAAAACTACGGAGCCCCTAAACTATGGAGCCACTTAAGTCCCGTCAAGGTGAAATATTTTTATCTTCTGTGCAACGCATACACTTGCCAGAAGAAAATAATTATCTATTGTCAAGTTATTAAAACAATAACTTGTTACAATAATCCCACAAGATAATATCTTAGACGGACAAGATAATAATTTGGACCCACAAAATAAATTGTCAACAAAAGTTTGTAACTTATGCAGACAAGATAAATATCTCAGCCCCAACATAATAATTAGTACCCACAAGATAATAAGTTGTGATAACAAGATAAATAAATTTCACCTTACCCGGTTTTAAGGGCTCTGTAAACAACTGTAAAAACCATCAGTTACTGTATTTCAAACCGGGTTTTGTAAGATTATGTTTTGCCTGTACTATTCAATAAGAAAGCTTATTAAGTTGAATACATGCTTACTAAAGTAAAACTCAGTTTTAAATCAAGGCCTAAAATTTCCCTCATGTCTCCAGGTCTGTGATGTCACATATCAGGGGCTGAACTGAACCTCCGGGTGGAAGAAAGGCAGCAGACGACGGTCTTTGTCTCTGAGAAGGAGACAGACTCTGAGATTCTGATGTCAGAGTGCAGGACGATGAGGATGGAGTGACAGATGCAGCTTGTGGTGCTTGATACCTGTACAGAAGAGCATAAATGTATTATTAGTGATGAAATATGTTTAATGTTTCCTCTCATGTTTACAACATGGACCCAAAGAGGGGCGGGGCTAAGGTCTGACCTCTGGTCACGTTGGTTTCACATTATTTCTTATGGGACAATTTTTCGTATTTGTTTGCAGATGTTTGGGAAAACATTCGGAAAAGCTTTTGCAAATCATTCAGCATCAATCTAAACGTTGTGATGTATTTTCTGCATATTTGCTGGTGATACTATGGGACATTAGTGTGTTAGCATGCTTTACACATCAGACACACAACAGAGAACATCATGAACGTTCTACATACAACTTTTGTCTCGTAATGCTAAGATTCATCAAAATTGAACATTCAACACCTGAAATCATGTAAGACTTTCTGCTGCTGTCTCACCAGGATTTGGACTTCCTGACCCATGACGATGCACCGCTCCTCTCTCTACCGTTTACCAGGAGGTCCCGCATCAGCCTGGGAGAAAAGGCTCTCTCCAGGTGATCCCTGTTAAGCTTCAAGGTGAACATTGTGGGTGGAGACATGTCTAACTCCAGCAGCATTACATTCTCAGCCTGTAGGAACAGATCAACGTTCAGAGTCAGGCTGTGTAAAAGCATGAGTTCACATCTCTTTCTGGGCTGTGCATTTGGCTGACCGTCCCCCCCCCAATGCACTGACCTGGTATCTACATGGGGCCCCAGTTGCTGTGGCAACAGCCATCTGTGCATATTGGCTGATTGGCCTCTTGTAACCCACAGCAGAGAGAGGCCTCCTCCTAACCTGAGTGGGAGGGCTGGGATAAAGAGAAAATAAAAGAATATTACCTACAGCCTTTTTAAAGCTGAAATCTTCAGTGTAGCCTCTAAGCTAAAAGCGTTAGCAATGCACACCATCTAAAGAAGAGGCACAAGCTTTTATTTCTCAGGATCTACTGAAGATCCACCAACAGGTTCCTCTGTTGGATCATTTGTGAGTTTTTCGTTGATCTGATCTCGAGGTTCATGAATCCACTGACCTCTCTGGAAGGACCGGCTGGAGTCTCCACTGATCCTCCTCGCTGTCAAAGTGCAGCCTGTTCATGATCTTGTTCTTTTCCTCTGGAGGTATAAAATTCTCTATCAGGAGGTATCTGAAATATTACAGACAAGGATGTCACAGCAGGAAATGTTCCATTAAAAAATGCACACAAAAAAAAATGTAACTCCTCTCCAGACAACGGTACACAACTATTCCACAATAAACTATTAATAAATATTTCCCTCCATTTATAAGGGGAAAAAAGGAAGAGTTGCTTAAATTTTGAGGTGAATCTGGGTACAGATGTGGATTCTGGATCAGGTTTTTTTACTTTCTTCAACATTGTGAGATCAGAAGTTTTTAAAATAACAATATCATGAAAAATAATCATAATAACAGACCAATTAAAATAAAAACACCCAGACATGGACAACGCCTGATGTTCCACCACTATGTAGATCCAGATCTGGATCCTAATCCAGGTCTGGTAGATTAAACCTCCATGTGAAGGGGGTCAGTGTTGGGTCATAGTAACAGAGAGGGGTGGAGACGTGACACTGCCCCCTACAGGTGGCTGAGATAATGCAGATTCAGACTCACTTAATGGACTTTTGTTTGTTTGTCCTTGATGAAAAAGCCACATATAATGATGGTGATGATAAATCAGATGTTCTCACTTGTACTTGAGCTCTCTGGTGAGTTCAGTCTGCGTCTGTTCCAGCTCCTGTCTGGTGGTGACATGTTCAGTGATGACGTCTCTCATCTCTGCCTTCACCAGCTGGAGTTTAGCATAGAGCTGCACAGAGCAAGAAAACGACTGGTGTCAATGTTCCAGTGCTCCCTCCACGAGTGACGACTTTAAAAATCATCATTAATCCAAATTAAATTATAATGAATTGCTTACGTGATGATGTCATCTTACCCTCCTCAGCTTCTTTGTCTTCAGTTCCACCTCCTGCTGGAGGGATGAGAACGTCTCCCTCATTTCTAGAGTCTCCTCGTCCTGCAGCATCATCTGCTGCTGGATCTCTCGCTCTCGTCTGATCTGCAAACCAGACGGGATGTTAAAGGTTCATTCAGTCATTAGCTATATTCGTGCCCATGAAAAGTTATTTACACGTTTTTTTTTTAGATGAAATTTTCACTGTAGCCTTTGAAGCTAAAAGCGTTAGCATCTGAAGAGGGTGCATGCAACTCCTGCACTGCAGGTTAACACTGAGGTATTCAGAGATCTGTGAGGTTTACTTTTGTTATTACTTTTTTTTAATGATGAAATCTTCGCTGCAGCCTCTGAGCTAAAAGCACTAGCATGCACATCATCTGAGGACGGAGCATGCAACATTTCAGGTGCTGTTAGCTTAGCGACTAGCAAGAATATTTCATCTTAAAAAGGGTGTGAATAAGTTTTTTTCATGTGTGATCTTCTGGAGACTTGGATTACAACGTATGGAGTCGTTTTATGGTTTCATTTGCTTTCTTTAGAATTTTTTTAATTGCTATGAAGCTCCAGAAACGTTTCGTGTCCTAAAAAAGGTGGAGGTGAGAAGCTGATGGGTGAGTTTTCATTGATGGGTGAGTTTTCATTGATGGGTGAGTTTTCATTGATGGGTGTTCCTTTAACGGTAAACGTTTCTTTCTCTTTTTACCTGATCTGAAATCTCTTGCCTCTTCATCTCCAGCATTCTTTGCTGTTCGTTAGTGTGGTCGATGATCGTCTTCCCTCCGACTAACAGTTTGCTCTCCATCACCTGAGAACAGAGACATGCATGAAGTATTAAAGTCTTTTGTGTCTCATTCAGCATCGATCTCTGTTTTACCTTATATTTCTCTATGATCTTCTCTGCAGCATCCTGATCCCACTGTATGTCCTCCATCAGGCTTTTTCTGTTTTCAGGCAGGTGCCTCCTCACATCCTCATCCCTCTCTCTCAGCATCTCAACTTCCATACTCAATCTTTTACTCCTCCTCCTCCTCCTCTCCTTTGCCAGCATCCCTCTCTCCTCCAGCTGCGCTTTAAGGCGTGCGATCTCCTCCTGGAACTCCCTCAGGAGCGCATCTTTGGGGTCCTCGTTGATCCGCGGTTTGTTCTTGATGTTCTTGGCCCTGCTGGCGTACCTCAGCGTCGCTAAGGATTCCTCAAAGTTCTTGTGGGACGGCCCCACGGTTGCGATCATGACCGTCTTTGCGTTCCCACCCAGCGAGTCCTGGAGCAGGCGGGTCAGTTTGGAGTCCCTGTACGGGACGTGGGTGCTCTTCCCGTCCACCAGAGCTGAGATGACGTTCCCCAGCGCCGACAGGGACAGGTTGATCTTGGCTGCCTCCCTCAGTCGCTTCCCCTGCGCACCTGTCTTCTTCTGGCGCTCGCTCCCTGCCAGGTCGACCATGTTCAGCTTCCCGACACGGATGTGTTCCTCGCCATCGGGTCCGACTTCGCTGCACTCCACGGTGATGACGAAAATCGCGTGAGATCGTGAGCTCCGTTCGTTCATGTTGGTGAAGCCCACCGACCGGGACTGGTTACCGATGTTCATCACGTGTTCAATCTCAGTGGCGTTCTTTGTGACCACCGAGGAGAGGTCTTTGACATAAACCCCAAAGTCAGGGTTCTCCTTCAGCTCCAGCTTCTTGTTGTTGTCTTTACGCAGCAGATCCCGGATCTCCTCCTGGTAGATCTCCAGGTACGATGACCTCACCAGGTATTTCTGGTTCTGGCTCCGGGATATGTGCGTAAAGATGTGCTGGAATGAGTTCGGTATCACCCCTCTCATGTCTGGGTCGCTCGAAACCCCCTGCATGGTGTGTGTTTTACCTGTCCCGGTTTGGCCATACGCGAAGATGGTCCCGTTGAACCCCTGGAGCACGGACTCCACCAGAGGTCTCATCGCGTCCTCATAGACGTGGCTTTGTTTGGATTCCCAGCCGAACACGGAATCGAACGTGAACACCTTCATGGGATCATCAGGTGGAGCCTTCGGGTTCCTGATGGTGATCTGACCCAGTTTGTCATCAACGTCCAGGATGTTTTCACAGCCCGGGACCTCCTCTCTCCTGCTGAGCGGCCGGCAGCGGACCACCACCCTCACCGCCTCGCAGTTTTTGCTTTTAGACATTTTCGGATAATAATTAAGACATTTTCTCAGAGCTTCTGTTTCATTAGAGTCAGACCAGACAGACACACCTCACGTGCGCCGTTCGGTCTCCTCCGTCATCATCAGCATCCTGTCAAAATAAGAGGATGCTGCTGGAGATGCTGGAGAAAAACATCCCGGCCCAGCCCACACGGCACACACCCTGCTCTGCGGACAATGGAAACAACACACGTGACCTGCGCAGCCAATTAGATTGGCGCTTCTCATGGCAACTATTGACGGCCAGGGGCGGAATCAGGCAGTCTGAGGGGACAGGGGGCACGAGGGCACCACTGACAGAAAGTTGTAATTTATCTATGCTGAAACTATGGAAGCCTAATGCATTCACTTGAGAGAAAAATATGTACCACTTAATTAAGGAGATGATTGTCTCAAAATTCTGAATAAGTTTCCATGAAAAGACAAAATTCTGGTCTGTTTTTCTGAATTATTGAGATGATGATGATGTCACTTCAGAGAAACAGACCAGAATTTTATTTTTTTATGAAAACTTTTCTTTTGAAATAATTATCTTGTAAATTCAGAAAAGCAGTTTAATGAAAAAATATGACAAATATTATGCATTACACTTCAAATGATTATATCCATATTTTGTTTCTTGATTCCTATTTTTTTTTTACAGTGAAACAACTTTTCATTTCCTGATAAATGGAGGTGATGGCAACCATATTGACTATCTCTACCAATCATAAGACGTGCTATTGGACAGTTCCAGAGATATTCCAATAGTATAGAGAAGGTCCACTCTAAGAATTTCCGGGTATGTAGGGGGCGCTCAAGAGATAGTCAAAAATGAATGGAGGTTTATGAAGCTGAAGCCCCAACATGTAATGTTTATGGGTAAAAAAATTCTGCCAATTTTCGGTACTTTATAGCATTAATCTGGTGAAATATCTCTGCTGTTACATGAACCTGATCTCCATTAGGCTGTCAAAAATGGAGGTCCTCCTTTAGATATTCATTAGATTTCATTTAAAAACATCTGTAGACTCCTGGCGACTTTGAGGACAAGTGTCCTGTTGCAATCAGTCGTAAATGCTAGCATTTTGTGAGCAAAATTACCTTCCTTGTAAGAAAAACAAAAGGACATCAGTATGTTTTCATTTCACTTCTGATATATAATCAATACTATATTTACACAAACTAAAACAAAATTTGGGTTTTGTCTAAAATTGAGAATAATTATTTGAGCCATTTAGCTCCATTCACTCCCTTTCGTTGAGGACTCCTTCGGTAGCGCCCTCTAGGTGAATTGCAGCTGTTCGGTATAATGGAATCAATAGGGAGAGAAGAGACTGTATGTAGGAGGGCTGTGGACTGTTCATAAAGAGCTAAACCAATGACACATGCTCTGACATCCCACCTTTAAAGGTGGGCACCAATTGGGCGATTGCCCCCTCTGCCCCCCTCTTGAGTGCACCAGTGTTTATAGTCCAATTCTTTCATATTGATAAATTACCCTCCAACTAGCACCTGAACGCATCTGAAAAAGCAGGTTAGGATTCCATAACAAAGTTTTATTCAGGCTTAACATTTACATCATTTGTTCAAACCAAGCCTGCAGTGTTTTACACACAAAAAACATATCGGTTTGTAGACATTTATCAATAAGAATTAATATGCCAGTTGTAAAATATTTTAATCCTTCTGCCTCCACAGTACCTTTACATCCTCAGTGTGTGAGTCATTAACCTCAATGTCAAGTAAATCAATAAAAAAACATAAAGGAAAAAATAAATTTTCTGCTTACATCACACTTAGTTGCCAGTTTATTGGGTACACTAATGCTAACACAAACTGAAATGCCATAAATCCATGAAACTTATGTTATGTTCAGTATTTGTTGAGACTTTATATCAGTGAGTGTAGGCGAAACAACAACGCCTCTATACAAAACCAGTCAAAAGTTTGGAGACACCTTCCCATTCAGGTGATTGGGAAGGTGTCTCCAAACTTTTGACTGATGCTGTGTATATAATATATATATAACACAATACAGGATTTATTGCATTTAGCTGGGAGCACCTCATGAACCGCTAACTGAGCGTATTCTCAACATGTTTGCTGCCACTTGCGATTTAAATATCAGGCACATTCTAGCGACAGGCTGGAGTTCCACGCGGGGCCGGTCGCTCACTTAAAGAACTTCTTGCTCGGGTCTTTAGCGTGATCCAGTAGGAGTTGGCATGGCGTGAACTGATTCCCGTAGACGGCTTCATACTGCCTCATCTTCTCCACCAGCTTGTCTGCACCAAAGTTGTCCACGAACCGGAAAGGTCCTGGAAGGTGAGAGGGAAGAAATATTAACCAGGCATCAGAGGGAGGTTTGTTTCTATGAAGAGAAACTCTGAGAACAAACAGAGGCTTAAATCATGAAGCCATAAATACTTATAGCGGATTTATTTCACTGAGGTCCTGTTCAAACCTGGTATTAAACATCCGTCCAATCACAGTCCGACAGTTCACTCCTGTACTCAGAGCTGATTGGACGAATGTTAATACCAGGTTTGAACAGGACCTGAGACTAAGATTACAAGATCAACTGGAAATATCTTTCGTAACTCCACCTTCCAGTATCCATAAATGCTAAGCTAACCTCAGCAGCTGATGGCTGTCGGTACATATTTAGCATGAGTGGTATCAATTTTCCTCAAGTATTCTTAACTGTAGGACTACTCCTTTAACTTATGGGCGTTCCTGAAGGTATGCCCTTGCTGCACACTGTGATAAATGTCTGCCTTAATGTTTCCAGATATGTTCTGACCATTTCCTGATTGGATCACTCAGGACAGATGTTAACAGAAGGTCCTCAGACCATATTCAGATGATACCATTAAACTGTTGACTCATATGAACTTGTAGATCAAATCTGTCCAGTAAAACTTGGTTCTGTTTCATTGAACTCATTTATGAGACGCTCCTCAGCTGAGACCTATAGATAAAACTACGTGAACAGGTTCAGGGTCTTATGTCATCCTAAACTTCTTCACATGAAACTTAGAACAGAAGGAACCCCTTAAAGGCGGTTAATCTCTTTATTCTCTGAGCACGAGGAGCTCAGGCGGCTAAAGGTTGAACTCTGACCTCCGAGGCAGGGGGGGAATCCCAGACCGAACACGGCCCCGATGTCCCCCTCCAGTGGGCTGTTCAGGATCCCCTCTTGCAAACACAGCACGGCCTCGTTGACGAACCGAGAAACGAGTCTGTACTGCACGTCAGAGTCTGACGAACTGGAGGAAGATTCAGAGAGAGTATTAAAATAGTTTAACATCAGTAAAATGATATCAAGGTTCAGTGAGCTTTGAGAGTCACAAGGATAATTTTAAGTCGACTTAAATCTCTCCAGTGTCGACTCACACAGCAGGATTCGGGGTCATCTTGTATTTCTCCAGGATTTCTTTGATATCTGTGTTGATCTCTTTGGACTTGAGTCCTGGCTGGTAGATGTAGCAACCCCTTCCTGATTTGCGGCCTTGTTTAAAAAAAAAAAAAAAAGGATTAATAGATTTTAATTAATCATGAAAAATAATTCTCCATTCATTGTGAACATGCATACCCTTGAATCCAAGCTCCACCATGGTCTTCAGAACCTCCACGTTTCCACCGCCGAAGCGGGAGCCGAAAGCTTTGCCGAGGTCCTCGGCCACATGGGCGGCGATGTCGATGCCGACTTCGTCAGCCAGCGTGGCCGCGCCCATGGGGAACCCGAAGCTTGTGGTGAGTGAATCTAACTTCTTGGGGTCGACTCCTTCCTGCAGGGTGAACAGCAGCAACCATGAAAAATATGTTTCATGAAGTGACTCCATCTTTGGTCTCAAATTCACTAAACGCTACTGCGCATGATAAATACAGTATTGATGAGGGATTATTGAGGAAGGAGCTCAGAGGTTGTCATTTTGACTGTGATGATGACATCATGGCTGCCGTTGACCACTTTCTGGATGTCCAAGACGTCGACTTCTACAAAGAAGGGATCTATATGCCCCAGGGCCGCTGGACTCCTTCTACCTCAGGCCATGAACTTGTCGATCATCCCGCGTACAACAATTACTAGCACTGAGTACACAGCTGCATTTTCCCCAGTAATACTACTACTAACCTGAAGTACTCTTACTGCTTCAGCCAACATGGGAGCCAGACACCTCGTCGTATAGAATCCAGGTCCATCCTAGACAGAAATGTGTCGTTACTGGAGGTCATTAACGTTCAAATAATTAACTTTGATGTAAATAAAAAACGAGGCTCCTGCACATAAAAATATCTAGCAAGAACGTAAAGACAGCTTTAAGAAGTATAAACAGAGTAAAGTGTATGTGAAGGAGTTGGAGTGCTGATCGTTGCTAGCCTTTACTTTACAGCTTTATACTTGTGTCACTGTGCATCATTTCTGAAAAGGGTTTCATCGGTAGCTCTACGGAGAAATATGAAACTGAAGATCACCCCAACAACGATGATGACTTTGCCCTGCTTCAGGCCGACGGCCACAGCGGAGGCCGTCGTGTCCTTTGATGTCTGATCAGTGGTTATGATCTCCAGGAGCTGCATCTTATCCACCGGAGAGAAGTAATGCATTCCAATCACCTGGTGAAGCAGAGGAAATATTCTTACCTCGGCCAAGGGCGTTATATTTTCACCCTTTTATGATTATTAGCAGAACATTTCAGAAACTTCTTAACAGATTTCAGTGAAAGTTTTGAACTTCGATACGTGGAAGAGTTAGGATTTTGTGTCGGATCCAGGAATTGTTTTGCAGTCATTGCCTGGTGTGTTCTCTGAGAGCCCTTCTAGTCTGTTTGCTGGTTTGTCGGCAGGATTATTATGTTCTACTGAGGGTCACTCTAGTTTATGTTTTACTTTACAACCACGAGTACGAACCTTGTCCGGTCTCTTGCTGGCGGCAGCGATATCCTTGATGGGCAGAGCTGACGTGTTGCTGGCAAATATGCAGTGAGGAGGAATCACCTGCAGAGTAAATGTTTGTTAGTCAGATCTGAACCAATACTCGGATCAGTTTGTCCTGTGAGCTCACTTACAGCCTCGACCTCCTTCAGGACCGCGTGCTTTATGTTGATGTCCTCGAACACGGCTTCGATGACCATGTCGGCCTTCTCGAAGCCGCTGTAATCCAGCTGGCCCTTCAAATTGGACATTATGGAGTCTCTCTGAAAGGATGTGATGCTCTTCTTTTTGGTCTTGTCGTTGAGTCTGGAGTCAAATAATTAATCAACAAACACGTTTTAGGTTCCAATAGGCTTCTGGATAATGACTGAATTTCATTTATGAGTGAACTGCTTTAAGGTTATTCTGTCAGACTGGAGCTCTATGGTTTTAAATTCCTTTAAATGCCTGATAGCTGATGGTAGCCCACCTACCCCTTGTAAACCTGCTGTTGTCCTCTGGCCAGCCCCTCCACAGCTGTGTCCTTCAGGATTGTGTGAACACCTTTGTCCACGGTCACCTGGGCGACACCTGCTCCCATCAGACCGGCTCCCAAGATGGCCAGAGTCCTGGTGGGACGCAAAAACAGACAATTTGTTTATTCACATTAAAACAAAATAACAGACAACATTATGATTATGTTCCTTTGAAGGACGAACCGACTCAGATTAAACTCAGGTTATTACTGAAAATCAGAGACGAGAAACTCTGCCTGAACTGTTGTTCATCAGTACTGTGACAGTGATGGAGTTTGTGAACGTTCCCTTAAAAGAGGCGTGTTCGGCAGAGTTTTGTCATTGTGACTCGAGCTCCATATTTTTCCCAGAAGAATGACCGATGATAACGTCAGGATACGACAAGTTTAAACAAACGTGAACGGTCAAATCTAAATTATGTGGCTTACGACAAAACCAGGCAGCCATCAGCCCCAGTGTTCTTGTCGTCAGGAGTCTATCAGACAAACTAGAGACCAGTTTCATCTGTAATATGGACATGTCAAAAAGTGTATTATGGAAATTGTAGGTGGGGGGGGTAGCTGGGTAATATTCTGAGAAAAAAATGAATTTCAGAGATAAAAGTGGCAAATTTACAAGAAAAAAATCATAAACCTACAAGAAAAGTACTTATTATTATTATTATTAATATTTCCTAACTCTCCATGTGCATCAGTAGTACCGACATACTTTGGTTGGTACCTGTAAAAGTACCCAGCCCCGGTGCTGACGGACATTTTAACTAAACGAACTGGTCTACGGTTGAACTTACTTGACTTCTCTCTCAGGAGCTCCAAAGCGGTTCTTCTTGCAGGCGACTTGACCTTGATAGAGACCAATCAATGCAGCCGATTCAGGCGTCTTTGACAACTGACCAAAGTTCTGTGACAGAACATAAATACTGATGTTTACTTGAACAATGTACTACTATAAATACTACATTTACCATTCAACCTTACCTGAGACTCGGCTAAATATCCAGCAATGGGCCCTTGTTCGACTCCGGCCTTCACACACTGAGAAGAAGAAATTATTCACATTTAACGAGCTGTGGCCAGTGAAGATTTGGTATTTTAATTTAAGTATTAACTAATCTAATTTCTCAATATGAGACTTTTTACGTACCTCAATTATTTTCAGGGGTGCTGGATAAAGTCCTTTGCTCTGCTTCATGACTTTACCATGGACCGTTTTGTAGATTTGATTCCGTACGACTGGGAAGCTCATGACGTAGTCTTGAGCTTCTACAGACAGCATTATCTGTTAAATACTTTTTTAATCCCGATGAAACAAACTGAGGCGACTACATTGAGTCCATGAATGGAACTTACTCTGCATCATGCCTTTGTTTTTGCGAAGAGAGATCTTCTTATCGGCGATCCCTTTGGCACATTCAATGGCAACTTCCTCCAGGTACTCTATTGTTCTTTCCTCTGGACTCTTCAGACCAGGTCCTTGAATATGAGCAGAGTGACTGGTGAATAATTCCTACAGGTGGTGATACTTTAAATCTAGCCAGTTGTAGCCGTTCAGTGATTGGATAGCTTACCTAGGGGGTCTACGAGTTGGTCAATGAGTCCCATCTTCTTGGCTTTATCTGCTCGGATGTTTCTTCCTGTCAGCATCATGTCAAAGGCACTGGGTATCCCAACCTAAAGGTAAGTACATTTTCATTAGGTACATCGAGACTAGAGGACGGTGAGTTTTTACAGTTTGTTGGTTCCATACACATTTGTCCTGCCTTGCTTGAATTGTAGCTACACTGCCCCCAACCATTTCTATGGTATTGCTCTGTTTCGTCTGTCTTGTCCGTATCCGTAAGCTCTCCAAAAACGTGTCAGATTACATACGGAATGAATGTAGAAGACGTACGGAAGGCTCCATCTGTTTCTGTATCCGTCTTTAAGGTTGAGCATAAATTAAAATCACATTCCAAAGACTCAATTAACATTCGTAGAAAAAAGTAAATATTTGCAGGTTAATTGAATTAACACATATACAGAATGTGTAAAGTTTGGTGAAGCTGGTATGTAGACTTTGCAAGATACACTTGTGACAAACATTTATTATAGACAGACCAACCAACTGATGACTAAATTCTCTGCATCATTTTAATGTTGGGAGGATAAAGAAAGTTAAGAACATTAAAAACGGAGCATTAAAAACAAATTTAGACCAAATTAGACCATATGAAAGTCTAAGAGTCATAGATTCCACAAAGAACAGATTAAAACTGGGTCTAGACCAGAAAAGCTGGTGATTCCAGAGTTTAGGGGCGACCACTGAGAAGACCCCATCAGTCCTAAGTACTAGTCCAGTTCAGCTGTAACGGAAGACATTAATATGCCCAGATCCGTCTACACATTTTCATATCTAAACACACTAACCTTAATGCAGATCAGGAGATTTTTTTTCTTTTACAAATTCTGGACACACATTTGATTCCTGTTCACATCCACATATTTCAGAACGTAAATTGAGATAACTTTACACATTTACTGATCTGATTACACAGACTGAGATACCGATACACGACTCTATACACATATTAGCAAATAGTTTGGCTCCATTTATGGCCCCATAACTGATTTTATTCATCACTGTAGACTTTTAGCCGTGTTATTTTCACATTTACTCATTTGGTCTTTAAATTGTAAAAGAAACAACAACACAACAACAATCAAAAACACAAAATCCCCGTCATGATTGACAACAAAAAAACAACAAATTTTCACATTTAAGATGCTGAAAACAGCAAATATTTGCCTTTCTTTTCCTAATTGTCTTTGGATCGTCTGATCGTGGCGACTCTATCATTAGTATTGATAAGGTGTTGCTTATGTTCAGTAGCAGTTATTCTGTAGTTAGTGATAATCCAGAACTTTGACGGATGGGATTACATCTAGACGGGGTGTGTGTGTGTGTGTGTGTGTATGTGTGTGTATGTATGTGTGTGTGTGTGTATGTGTGTGTGTGTGTGTGTGTGTGTGTGTGTGTGTGTGTCTCTGCTCGTAAACATCTTAAACCAATTAAAGCATTAACCAGATTATTTTGTTAAACTCTTGTCCTGATGCAGGATTCTACGTTAGAATCATGATAGCACCATTTCACTGTGATGCCGTTATCCTGCCTACTGTAGATTCCTGTACATAATGAGGTCCAGTAAATCGAAGCGACATGAAGTCCTGCACCAACCATCTTTGGGAGTCTCTGAGTGCCACCAGCTCCAGGTAGGAGACCCAGCAAGACTTCAGGAGTACTAAGAACGGTTTTCTTGCTCTTTGTTGCGACTCTGTACTGGCAGGCAATGGCAAACTGAAAAGCAAAACAGTGTAAGATTATTATGAGATTCTTATCCTAGTCAAATATTTTTAACTTAGTCAAACATTTGTTGTTGTTTGTTTTTTACCTCTAAGCCTCCTCCTAAGCAGGAGCCGTTGATGGCAGCCACAATGGGCTTGGGAGATTTCTCCACCTTCTCAAACATCCTCTGGCCGTCCGCAGAGAGTTTGGTCGCCTCCTCAGCATCGTTACAGGCCTGGATCATACTTTAACAGATTCATGTAAAGAGACTCATCTGAAGGTTAGTCCATCAGGAACAAACATCCTGTTCAGACCTGGTGTTTCATTTATGATGTTTCTCCTGACTCAACGAACCGAATGTAGTCTGATGTTACCGTGGTTACTGGTTCAAATCAGACACAGGTGTTCATTAAGCTGCTATTAAGCTGCTCTCAAACGCATCATTTACATTCCAACTGATTTCAACACCATACTTCTAAAAGTAAATATAATTATATTCAGAGCAGGGAGGCGAGATCGATCACCAGAGTTCACCAGAGACACATCATAACACCAGGTGTGAACAGGCTCAAACTACACATGACAAAAAAGCAGATTCCTATAATCATACTGTAAAATAAACATAATTAGTGATGTTATGTGGCAAAAATTCAACACCTGAACTTCAAAATGTGACAATGGTGGATTAATGATCTTACTTGATATCAGCTCCTGCGATGAAGCATCCCGGCTTTGAGGAGATGAGGACGGCGCTTCGAACGGCGTTGTTCACCCAAACTTCATTCAGGACTTCAGTCATCTCATTTTGAAACTGGATCGACAGAGTGTTAACCTGGAAGAGGAAATAAGATCTCAATAGATCCACATTCACCTCCCCATCTCTCTCTTCGCTACGTCACATCCCTTCAGTCAACATGGACACACGTGTTACCATGGAAACATGGAGACCTCCTCTTTACGGAAATATCATCCATATAAATGTAAAACATGTCAAAAACCCACTGGGACCTCTCAGAACCAGGAATGTCAACATTTAGACAGGTGTTGTGACCGAGCAGCAAAGTGAAGCTGAAACTGACTTTAGCATGTTAGCAGGGTGCTAGCACAAGACAAAACAGGTTAGCATTCTGCTATCAGACCGTTTAGTCTCAATATACACCCACAGATTTGATATCAGCTTTACAATAACAAAATAAATACATACATACCTAAACAAAAGTGATTTATAAATGTCAGAAACTGCCACAAGAACAAACAATGACACACACATCATTGTAATGTGTTCATTAGACTGTATTGTGTTTATTTCCCTTTAAATCTCTGTAAATACAAGAAAAAAGAAGTTGATGTTAAATCAGAACTATTTTTGAGATTTTCAAATCATCTTTATCTCTTATATGATAATTTGGAAATGGGTATAAATACCACAACGAGCGCTCGGAGGGCGCAGACCTTGGCCAAGGCCCAACAATCCTCGACATAATTGTTATTCTAGCAGAAAAAAATTCCAGAATCCAGATCCTGATCCAGATCATCACCAAAATTTAATCACCTCTAAGATATGCTAGGGTCCATTTTTTGTGAAAATTTCATGATAATCCATCCATAAATTTTTGCGTAATCCTGCTAACAAACAAACCGAACCAATCACATAACCTCCTTGGCAGAGGTAATCACACCAGCAAGGAAAGAGCAAAAGTTTTTGCTCCCAACAGAGTAACTTATTTTGGAACTTCGGTTTAGGTGTACGTCATTTCACATCCCACATGAATCATTAGTGAGTTCACACCTTAGAGTTTGGGTCGTTGATCCGAACAACAGCAACGTCGCCCTTGACTTCATAGCTGACGTGGGTTCGGGCTGAAAACAGAGAAGATATTATAGAGTGAGAAAATAGACTGAAATGTTTTTACTCATAGAAATAATGTGAGGTGGTTTTGGAATTACCTAGCATTGCAGGAGCTACAGAGAATGTGCGACGACCTGTAGAGGAGTTAAGTTACAGTAAGTAATCATTACATGATCTACATATTCAGGTCATTGAACCTGCCTCAACCTGAACATCTAAAAAGAAATATATATAATATGTCATACGGCCTAAAAACTGTAACATACAACAAACATGAAAAACATTTAAGGTATTTAAAAACTAATTTTTTGAAAAGCTTTTCTCTATTCTAAAAGTGATTGTACATAAGATAAGATAAGATAAGATAAATTATACTTTTATTGTCCCCGAGGGGAAATTTGTTCTGGAAATGTAGGGCAGCCTTTGTGATAATTGTCACCATTCCAGTTTGGTCACACTTAAATTATTGTCATTACTATTGTGAGACTGAAAACACAATTGTTAGGGAAAAAGGAACGATGCCTTTATTCGACAAATCCCAAAGGACCACTCCCTTGTTAAACTAACCAATAAATAGACATGAAGATTAGGGGAGAAAATGACATCTACACGGAGCACCATGACTGGGATCATGCCACTGACATGCTGGTGGGGGGGTACTCCACAGGCAAGACGCGATGAAGGTGAACGCTCACCAATCCACAATACGCCAGCGATACGTAGCCAGAGGAACAACAACAGGCCGCCTACGCCCCACGTGTCACCCAGAATCAGCACGTAAACCTGGTGCACCTCATAAACATCACTGAAAATCCTGTATGAGCGAGTGTGACAACTCTAGATAGCTCTGACTGAAGAGTGGGGCGCCATCCCACAGGATGACATCATTCAGAGGTTGTATCAGTCCATGAGGAGGAGGATTACTGCTGTAGTCAATGCCGATGATGCAGATACTAATTACTGATTGTTTGTCACGTGAGAAATTTATGGTGCTGACTGTTGTTTTTGTTGCTGGTTAATAATCAATTAAAGTTAATAAAAAACAAAATATGGAATGTTTTTTTCATAAGATACACAATACACGAGCAAATTAAACACAGTTGTGTGTTTTAATATCCCTCCAGTGTATATAAATATAGGAGTCGTTGACGTCATGTTCCCATGACCTCAGACGGTCTGTGCCACACTGTGGGTTCCAATAGGAAGCGACCTTTTACCTACATTCTCTGCCTCTCATTCAGACAGAGAGAAGCAACATTAGCCGTCACACCGGCAACTCAATGGTTCACGTCTCTGAATCCTGTACAAACGGTCTATCAGGGACATCTTACAGTCAAAACTCGATGCATAATGTCTGGTTTAAAACTTTAAACTGAACCAGACGTACCATTACTTAATAATCGTGTAGCAACCAGCTAGCTAATTAGCACAGATGGCAAGTATCACGTTAGTTTGCGAGCTAAAACGAAACATCCACAACTTCTACTTTGATGTGAATACTTTTTAGATCTTTAAGTGTTGCTGGTAAAAAACACACCGATCACGTTATATGAAGCACGACCACACATTTCTACATTGGAGCTAAGCTAATTAGCCATCCACGGTGTCAACAAATTACGTGTTTTCGTAATCATTCATCCCGTCCGTTTTCTCTGATTTATATATAGAGATAAATAGTTTGGACCTGTGTAGAGATCGTATCTCCTTGATGTCAGCCTGCAGAGAACACCTAGGGCTCGAACACCAGCCATGTTGGGAGCGGAGGTCAGTCTGCGGTGGTGTGAAGTGAGCTTAGCTAGCTCGCTGTCAAAGCGCTGGTGCTTGAGAAGATTGGCCACATGTGTCGCTTCCGGAAAACCGGTCAGACGCTGATTGGCTTTCACTGAAAATACCCGCCTTTGATTGGATGATTTTGAGAAACTCGTCTCTCATTGGACTTTCAAGGACTACAAAATGCCCCCTGACGTGACCACTTCCCTAGCCTGATATAAACCAAATATATTAAGTCTAACGTCTGGAAATATCTATTAAATTCACATTGTCAATCAAATAAGGACAAATATGAGATACTGTGCCACCAGGAACGTCTTAGTGTGTGCTTACAGCAACAATCTGATCTCCTCCCTCCTTTCAAAGTTTCTGCGTATTTTGGCAGCAAACCTAACGTGGTTGAGGACATAATTCAACAAATTCACAGTCACTCTTTTCATTTTTTCATTCACTCCAAACAGCCACAACTCTTTCCATTCATTCCTCTCAACAGTCTTTCCTTTCCAGCATCTGCTTATCGATTCTTTCATTTTATTAAAATACATTCCTAACTCTCTGCATTCAACAGACATACATGTTTCCACCCCCACATCACACTCCTTTCTCACCCCTGCATCAAAATTGCTAATAAATAAATTGTTAAAAAAACCCTCCCGTGTCAAACAAACAAAATCAAAATGTTCACATTCATTATTGTTCCACTTCACTCTCAGATGCTTCCAAATTTTCCTTGCATCCATCCCATTCATCTCTCTCTCTCTCCCATACTTTCTCAGCCACTGGTCTTTTCACTTCTTTCATTCTTAAACATCTGTTTCTCTCTCCCTAAATCATACTCACCCATTCACCAGGCATCCCTCCCTTTATTTTTTCTAGTATTCCCTGTGCAGTCCCTAAATTCTCTCTCACCTCATCCACTATCATCTGTGCCCTCATAAACCACTGGTACATATTGATAAACTAAATCCTTCACCTTCCTAATCCCTGCTCTTTAAATGACCATGTTGTAAATCCTGTTCCTCTCAGGTGTGATTTTTGGATTTAAAAATATGGGCTGCTTCCATACGTGTCTCACATTCTTACATTCATACTGGACACATTTCACAAACTCTCCCCATCAGCAACTCCTTATAATCCTCAGACACTCCGCTCATCATACCATTCATTAACCTCAAACAGCTTCTAACACCAAAGCCACATGACTGTAAGAGCAGCATGCTGCCACAAGAGAGAGACAAAAATCAGTTTGTGAGTCTTCAGACTGCAAACAGCATCTGTTTGTGTAGTTGGACGTTTAATTAATTGTTTAAACAAAATTTGAAAATATGTTTTTTTTTTACATTTTTTAATATTGAGACATTAGAAAACAAAAAAGAAACATAATATAATTTGTATTATTTTATTTAATCTTTTCATGACATTTATTCTGTTGTATTTTTCTGTGATTATGTGTTTCTCTCTGGATGTGTTTACCTACATTAAGCCTACATTATATAAAATTTTTTTTATTACATAACCATTGTAGTTTCACTTAAAACCTTTTAATTATCTACAGAGACATACATGTGGATTCATTGAGCACATAACCAAATTCTTCCTTGTCATAATTCTTATGTCTATTTTTAGCTCTTAGATCCCCTCAAGACTTTTCAGATGTTTTCAGAGAATTGTTTGAGTTCTGAGGGTGTTAAATTATTCAATATTTCTCAAAAACAGAAAAAGATACAAGAAAACTGTGTAAAATTAATCAAAATTTGTGTCAAAATACTTTGTTGTTTCTTCTCATTAATTGTCTCCCATCAGATTTATCTTGTGACCCTCTGGAGGGACCTGACCTCTAGGTTGAGAAACACTCGACGACGATAAAGCCTGAGTCCATTTATTCATGTCATCATTTATCAAGAGTAAAATTTTGTATTATTTTGTATTTTTTTCTATAGCAAACCTTGTGACTACCTGCGAAATGAACATATGTCAGTGTTGCCTTAAATGCAAATACGAACAGAAAATTAAGAACAAAAATGAAACAAACAAAAAAGGAAATAATGACAACTTCAACTTAAAGTCTTAATATATACAAAAATAAAATTAATAAATTAATAAATTATGTATATATAATTTATTAATTAATTTATGTTATTTTATTTTTTTCCTCTTTTTTTACCTCAAATAACAGGAACTGATCACTTTTAAAATGTGCTGTCTTACACAACTTTCCACAAGATGCTTTCAAATGCTGTTGGATAAATATAATGAATATTATAAAAGAATTGTTCGCACCCTGTTTAAAGCCATGCCAGCACTATTCTCTCCTGTGAATAGTGCCAGAGCGGTGGTAGAGAAAGTGCTGTGATCTGTAAAAAGCTGCAAGTTTTATATTAGTGCACTTTCGCTATTTATATCAATAATAAAGCATCATATGCATCATATTCTATGTTATGTTTGTGATCTTCGACTTAGTAACTATGTCTTTCAAATAAATGTGGTGTTGTAAGAAGTTCAGTATTTACCTTTAAAATGAATTGGATAAGAATCATAACGTATTGTGAAATTAGAGTACACAAGTACTCACAAGTCCCTCAAAATTGTATTCAATTAAATACAGGATTTGAGTAAAGTGCTTTGTTACTCACACTACTGTGCTAGCACAATTGCTAATATAACTCATTTGAAAACACAGCAGAATCGAGTTATATTTATAAGAACTTTTCTGAATTTTGCAGTACATTTATCGATTGAACTCCAATGTTTACACTTCTGAACTCTAAGTTACACATAAACGAATAACACTTGAAGGCAGCATCTGTATTTTCAGGAAGGCGGGATCGTGTGTCGCTGACATGAAAACATCCAATCAGAGAATAGATTTTCGCATAGGAAAACCAATCAGCGAAGAGAAACTGACAGGTTGCGAGGGTATTGATAGTGTTCGTGTACTAGATGAAGCAAGGGTTTCCTCCGGGCTCACCGCTACGTACAGTAGCACCGTCCTGTCGATGTAATTGATAAGTTTGGCGCCTAACTATTAGGCGTTTGTTTCCCTGACTTCATAATTGAGTTTCTGAATGCTAATACTGACAACTTAGCCGCGGGCTGAACGCAAGCTTGGCTGAAAAGCACCTTTGAACTGAATTGGAAATTACGATGCCATCCCCGATGGAAGGATCTTCCAAAGAAGGTGACCTCTTTACTGTGAAACACGAGCTGAAAAATGGTAAGTGAGCTGGTTTAACTTTAAATACATTCATTTTTATTTGTCATTTATCTTATAGAGATACATGCCCTGTTGGACTGTTAGCGGTTAGCTGGCTAGCTTGAAACTGTCACTGTCAATGGGCATTTGTAGTGAGCGCTAACATAAAGTCCACAAATGGCAGAGGAAGGCTAACTGTCCAAATTACCTATAAGGCTACTGCTAAGTGACGCAAACTAATGTTACCTTTCTGTTTCAGTAACGTTAGCTAGCTGGTATTTAGTGACCCAGCTTATAACATTAGCTAAAGCTAGCTGTTAACATGTAACAAGGCTAAATCAAACCAGAGGTTTTGAGCAAGTCTCTGGCATTAACTTAACCTTAATTACTTGTAATTACTACATGAGTTTTCCTGTTGTTGCGTGGACTTGTTAGCATTAACATTTAACGTCTGCTAGCCAATGAAAAGCAGGAAAACAAGAAACAGCTGCATATATAACATGTAATTAATAATGGTTGATGGGTAGCAAAATTATTCAACTGTATTAGGTTTATTGGCAAAATTGACCATTCATCAGCTGTTAACAATAACCAATTCACACAGTAACAGTTTAAATAGATCAATACAACAGATTTTAAAGTGTTTTTCCCAAATCTAACCCAAAGGTCTCCTTTTCCTGACTCCACAGTCTCTAAAATGATTCAACCTGAATCTCATCCTCATCAGAGACACATTTACAGATCAGATGTATTAAAACACTGAGACCTTCATAGACTTACTTTATCAGTAGAGTCCCAAAGGTTTTTCTGTTCAGGTCTAAATTGACATCAGGGCTCCATGAACTCCAAGACCCTCACCACTGCTGACCCAGAAGCTCCAGAAAAGTGGGCTCCAGTAGCTCAGAACCATCTAGATCAGACCCAGAAGTTCTGGACGCTGTTCTGTGGAGCCATGAAACCAAACTGGAACTTTTGGGGCCTCTGGATCAGCGGTATGTCTGGAGGAGGAAGAATGAAGCTGATGCTGAAAAGAACAGCCTACCTACAGTGAAGCATGGCGGTGGATCAGTGAGGCTCTGGGGCTGCTTTGCTTCCTGGACCACTGGAAACCTGCAGCCTGTAGAGGGTCAGATGGATTCCATCAAGGATCAGGAAATCCTAGAAGAAAACGTCTCCATCTGTGAGGAAGATGAAACTCGGCCCTCATTGGACGTTTCCAAAAGGACAATGATCCCAAGCAGACCTCAGAGTCCACCAAGGTCTGGTTTCAGAAGAAGTCCTGGATCATTCTAGAGGCCGTCACAGTCGCCTGACTGGAATCCATAGAAAATCTCTGGTGGGATCTGAAGAAGGTGGTTGCAGCAGGTAAAGAAGGAATATTCCAGAACTGGAGGCCTTTGTCCATGAGGAATGGGCTAAGATTCCTCAGGAACGCTGCCAGAAGCTGGTGTCTGGATCTGCATCAGGTTTGCAGCAGGTCATAGCAGCTAAAGGGTCTACAGAGAACTAGAGACGCTGGTCTTTAAGGATCATTTAGAGACTGAGGAGTCAGGAAACACTTTAATTTCTGTTTATTGATCTATTGGTTATTGAAATAAGCTGATCAATAGTAGATTTTGCCAATAAACCTAAAATGCAATGTGAGTTAAATAATTTTGCTTCTGCATGTTTATAATGGTATAGACAGAAAGTTCCTATCTGGCCTTGTTTACACTATTAAACATCACCCTCATGGTAAAAGTGACAGTTGTGCTGAATCCTACTGGCTTTTGTTTTTGTTGGGTTTTTACTGAATGAAGCTACAGTGAAGTAGTGTTGATGTGTACTAAATGGATCAGGAGGATATATTTACTGCTACAGTTAACATTGAGAGAAGAAGAGTGAGTCCTGCGATTCAGTGCAGAGGTTTGCTGAATGAAGTTGCCTCAGCTACAACTGGTTTATAATGACACAGTAATGGTGTTCAGGCTGCAACATGACTATGCTGCACCCCCATTTACTGCCATGCCCTAAATATGCAGTCAGTCTAGTTGTCACTGGTGCTTATTTCTTTTGTATTAAATTTCACACAGCTTAAACCTGCTGTGGACCTTTTGCTATAGCATTTGAACCAGTAGAGGCAGTATAGCAAAATAAACAGTACAGCTGTGTGTTGATAGAATCTGGTGATGTGATATTTATCACAATACACAGGTTACTGTGAGAAAGGCATTATATTGTTTCGCAGGCCTGTGTCCAGAGCTAACTGTAGGAAATAAATGGGGATGTGTGATGTGTACTTTTTTTCAATCGATATCCAGTATCCAGTAATTACCTACTTATCATAGCAGATGAGGGCCTGGTTGTAGTTGGTTTCTTCCTCTGGATGCGTTTGAGGTCTTCAGGCGGTGCCCAACCTTCACCAAGTGTTTCAGCCTTTATCCTCAACGCTCTCTGGTTGGCAGGCCGGCAGCGGTGGATCAGGTCACTGCCCCTCTTAGGCTGTAATGGCTGAGACATTATCTGATTGGACACTTCTGTCAGTTTATTGATAAACCCATGAATCAAACGTTGCTTTGGACAGGCCTGTTCTGCAAACTTATTTTGAAATACTTAACAGTCCTGTGTAACAGGAGAAATGATTAAATCAGGCGTTTTAATTGCTCAGTAGCCTATTTCAGAGTGGGAGACAGAAGGAATGCATTCACTACAATGGGCAGACATGTCTCCCAGCATGTTCTGCTCAGCTGGCTGTGTGGAGACACTGGGATGTAAACACAAGGAGTCGCTGACGGTGTGATCTGAACGAACTGAAGATCTTTAATGGAACCTTCTGTTGACTAGTAGGACGTCTGAGGTAAGACAGAGTTCCACTGAGAGAGGACTTTAGTTTGTAGCAGGAAGAGGCTGATAACTGATGAATCAGCTGTTTTCACTGATGATGAAATACACACAATGTAGTTTAACTCAAACACATCCTTTAACAACTGATCTACCAGAGAGGTGTAATAACATCCAGTTTATTAAGAAAGGTGTCGTTTACCTCATATCCCTCTCCACCTCCTCTCCCTCCACTTATTCACCCTGAAGTTCTGCCCAGTGTTACCAGTCTGCCCAGTGTTACCAGTGTTACCAGTCTGCCCAGTGTTACCAGTGTTACCAGTCTGCCCAGTGTTACCAGTGTTACCAGTCTGCCCAGTGTTACCAGTCTGCCCAGTGTTACCAGTCTGCCCAGTGTTACCAGTCTGCCCAGTGTTACCAGTCTGCCCAGTGTTACCAGTCTGCCCAGTGTTACCAGTCTGCTGCCGCAGTCGGCTTTGGGTCCAGTTTTTTTTAAAACACTAATCCTTGGCTTTAAATCTCACTTCTTCAACCTTTTTATCTTCAAAGCATCATGACTGAGAGTCTCTTTGTGTCAGAATGAAGTGCAGCCATACATTATTTATAACTTTGGTACCACAGACTATAAAGGGCTGCAGTGTTTGACTTAAAACACCTGATCGGTTTCATCATGGTACTGAATAGATACTGAGGATGTCTTCACTGGTTATTGTCAGTCACCTTCTTATCATTTCATAGCAGAAACATTGTAGAGGATTAAAGGTGGTCCGTTTATCAATCAGACCCTTCAAACTATACTTTATACCACTTTTATACAACCTGTTCATGTCTTTAATGTTGTGGTTTTATAACACACTATTTTCCTGTTGTTACTGGATGACTTGAAGGGGATACTTACTCTCCATTGAGTCATCTCCAGTAATATGACACCAGTCATGGTAGCTGGCAGATTTATTATACATCTGCAAACAACAAACATTTGTGCTGTCAGTGCAGCGAATATCAACATCCAGATAAGCTTCAGAGGAAAAATACCTCCTGTGAAAAATGTTCTCCTTTTAAGGCTCATTAGTATTATGAAAACACACTTTGACACACAATGAACCTTAAGGAAACACATGTCCTCTACAGGGTTGGGTATGATGTACCCAGCGGTACCATATTTCTGTCCTTTCTTTTTTTTTGTTTTATGAATGAGGTCGTTTAACGGATTCTTGTCTCTGCTCTGACTTCAGCCAACCTGACGGGCCACGTAGAGAGAGTGGGCATCGAAAACTTTGAGCTATTAAAGGTGCTGGGCACAGGAGGTGAGTCAAGCTCCAACCTCTCTCTCTCTTTGTGTTGTTGAACAGAACCTCACATTCAGATGATGAAGAGTCATTTCTGCTTAAATCTTTGCTCCGAGCTGAACTTCGCTCTCCGATCTCGGCGTCTTTTTTAACCACCAGCATACGGCAAAGTGTTCCTGGTGAGGAAAGTGAGCGGCCACGATGCAGGGAAGCTGTATGCCATGAAGGTCTTGAAGAAGGCCACCATCGTACAGAAGGCCAAGACTGCCGAACACACCCGGACAGAGCGCCAGGTTCTGGAGCACATCCGCCAGTCTCCGTTCCTCGTTACGCTTCACTACGCCTTCCAGACCGACACCAAGCTTCACCTCATTCTCGGTCAGGATGTTTTATATGACAGCCTAATGATTGTTCAGCTGCAGAAACAACATTCAGTCTTATTTTGAGTGAAAAAAATGACATGCGTGACATCTTCATTATAGATTATGTAAATGGAGGGGAGCTCTTCACACATTTGGTGCAAAGGGTGCGATTTAAGGAGCAAGAAGTGGCCTTGTACAGTGGAGAGATTGTGTTGGCACTGGAGCATCTACACAAGGTAACCCCCGGATTCCGTCAGGCTTCTGCTCCGTTCAGAAGTTTTCTGTCGCCGCTGACATCGTCTGCGTTTGTCTTGCAGCTCGGAGTCGTCTATCGGGACCTGAAACTTGAGAATATTCTGCTGGACTCCAGTGGTCACATCGTTCTCACAGACTTTGGCCTCAGTAAAGAGTTCGATCAGGTAGTTTGTCTCAAGAATAAAACACTCTCAACACTTAAACTCCTGCAGACGGAAGCTGGGGGAAGTTTCATTTCAATCTCCAATCAGATTTGTGTTGTTTCCTTTTGCTGCCAGACTGTCAGTCAAACCTGATCAAACCCCGCCCACACAGCCCCGATGAAGCAGATTAGCTGAGTTACTGAGACCTAATAAATAATGCTCAGAGAGTTGAGACTTCCTGTTTGTGTTGGAGACAAATAAAATGAAAACCTGTCCACAAGGAGCCTGTAATTACAGAGAAAACATCTGAAACCATGTTTTTTAAAAGTTTTCTTACAACACATTGAAGATCTTCTGTATTCTGTGATATATTTGGGTTCTAAAATGTGTCTGTTGGTGATTTTGTGACTGTTAAAACAGGTGGAAAGGGCGTTTTCTGTCTGTGGCACCATTGAATATATGGCCCCAGAAATTGTGGAAGGTGGAGAGTCTGGACATGACAAGGTAATCTGGAATAATTTTTTCTTTTTGTATGGATATTTGATTAAATCAATCAACCTGATTTGGGTTGGGTAGGTTTCAGGATTGTCTGGTCCATTTTACAAGATTTAACTGGTTTAATTTCAAGCAACCTGACTGAACTGTGTTTTGTCAGGTGTGGGTGGAGAGAGCTAACAGCAGGCTAGCGGCTAGTTAGCAAGATTACTGTTGAAATTAATTTTTAAATATATAGATTTTATATTCACAAATAATTTAGATTATATTCTGATTGAACAAATCTTAGCAATTTATGCAATATTTTGAAAATGTATCTATTTATTTTAAAATATTTTATCACACCCCTACAATACTCTACCATAACAAATGATGGAAGGGTTGCTTGTAACCATGAGCAGAAGCTGTTCTAGAGCTACGACAGAAAACTACGTAATTTGCAGGAATAGTGATCTGAATTTAATGAAAATAACCAGCAGCCAAATCCATATCAGTTTGTGTCTGGATGTATTCCTAAAGATAATGAAGATGCATCAAAACCCAGACCTCACCGTACATTTCACTTACATGTATGAAATTTGGTACACGTGTTTATAGATAGATAGATAGATAATTTTTTTTTATTTTGAACATGTTTAAAATAAAATTCAAATAAAAAGTATAAGCAACATATCATATCAAGATCTACAAAAAAAAGCCTCTTGGTGCCATGACTTAAACCCAACAGGAAGTCAGCCATTTTTTTTTTTTAATTTAGAGTTAATTTTTCTTTGCCAGGTGCTGCATTTTAACAAGCAATACAATTAAAGTGGTCAACCAACCTAAAAAAACATTCCTCAGTTTTCCTGTGGCGGCGTGTTTCAGCGTCTCGCCATGAACCAGGAAGTTGTTGTTTAGAGCCAGGGATGCTCAAAATCCCTGCTGCTGGACATGACATAAAATCAGTGAGTGGGCTCTAGTGCCACTTAGTGGATACAGGAAGTGACATTTTAGTCATTTGCATTACGTTTGAACATTTTCACACCAACCCTACCTTTGACTCTCCTCTCTATTCCAGACTTGTTCAGGTTTTTTTTTCTCTCGCTCTGTTAACTTGTGGGTGGGGTTCTTTCCTGCGTTCCAGGCGGTGGACTGGTGGAGCCTCGGCGTGCTGATGTACGAGCTTCTGACCGGCGGATCCCCGTTCACTGTGGACGGAGACGAGAACTCGCACACAGACATTGCCAAGTATGGATTCTCAGCCGATCACCAGCTACAGTTAAGCCTTCATTTCTAATCTCTCTCCAACACTAACCATGTCTGTCTCACACATCACAGGAGGATCTTAAAAAAAGATCCTCCTTTCCCCAAAGATATGGGACCGCTGGCCAAAGACGTCATCCAGCGCCTCCTCGTCAAAGATCCAAAGAAGAGACTGGGCTCAGGTCCTAATGGAGCGGAGAACGTCAAGAAACACCCGTTCTACCAGGTGGATCTCATCGCCTGCCCTCCACTTTCTCACAATATTTAGAAAAGCTAAATATCAGGGTGGGCTGTTACCGCACATAAACGGGGCCACTTAGAGGGAATAACATTTAGAAAAGAGTGTTTGTATACGCTGTGTTAATAAGGATGTTTATCTTTTCTTAAATTCACTTTAGAGAATTAGCTGGGAGGACCTGGCAGCTAAGAAGATGCCTGCTCCTTTCAAGCCAGTGATCCGGGACGAGCTGGACGTCAGCAACTTCGCCGAAGAGTTCACAGAGATGGACCCCACCTACTCTCCCGCGGCGCTGCCTCAGAACTGCGACCGCATCTTCCAGGTGAAAGGAAGTCTGACTTATGGAGGCCTTTGTTGTACATCAACAGTCAGACAACAATTAGAAGAAAATTCAGTACAAATAAGGAGGCCAGTGACAGCTGTGACAGAAGTCCGACATATCAGCTGATTGTATCTGCAGCCAGATGATTGGCCGGTTGGCTGGGATCAGCCAGGAGTGACTGGTGCCTTCTTCAAGGTCTGAATGGGTGTGAATGCAATGTGGCTACATACTTAATGTGATACCCAGCAGCCTGTTTTGGTTTTTGGGGGTTAAATAATCCTGCTGACTACAAAGTGAGGAGAGATTGAATGAAGCAACAGTAAAACATTTCAGAAAGGTTTTTTTTTCCTCATTAAAACTCAGAAGCCTGTGATGTGGGAAGAACCGGAGGAGCTGACAAGAACTAAAGATCAAGCCTTCATACGTTGACATCTATCAGTTAAAAGGTTCATCAGATAAAATAAAGAATCAGGCCAGAGTCAAAAGCCCCTTTTACACAGCTAGTAGCAGTTAGCAGCTAACTCAAAGAAGAAGAAAACCAAGTGGAGACAGTGTGAGGTCTGGGAGCTCCTTACACAACATTAACTGTCATGTAGAGACGCTAAATAACTGTTGTCATGTTATTTTGTTGTTGGCAGAGTGCTGCTTGATTCATATGTAAAACGTCACACTAGAAGCACATGCTGCTGTTTTATATATATATAAATATATATATTTATATCACGCCTCTTTTGCTTGTGAAACGCCAGCATGTGATCTAAAATCACACACAGTGCTGTTGTGTTGCTGTTGGTTTGTTGGGTGTAAATAAACAAAGACGGTGTAGAGAAGGGTCTTCGTTGTGGCACCATCATCTAAATCACGGGGCTGGTCACAATTAAAAAGGAGAAGAAAAATCAATGAAAGGCAGTATTTTGAAAGGTGCTCGTCCCGTCAGCCACACCCCCTGCCCCACCTGTCAGTGAAACGTCTATTTGATGCTGTTGTTTACGGACGGGACACTCCTTTGTGCTGCTGGCAGGTCAACATTTCTGTCTGCTTTGTGCTGATGTTTGGTTGTGAAATGTTGACACGAATGAAAAATTTTACGTTTTTGTCTGTGACTATATTTGAAATACTCCACAGCAATCAAAGTAGTCAAGTGAAGTTTTGAATGTCCTCAAAAGGTTGCTGTAAGTCAACATGAGTCTTGTCTGTGTGCACTGCCATTCAAACTGACTAAAGGCTCTTTCATTGGACTAATTGCTGCCACATGCAGCTCGTATTGAAATAACAGATGTGAATGACTATTTTTGATGTAGCTTTGAACCGTAATGTGGCCCACAGCTCGGCGCCAGCTGATGGCTGTCTGATGTATTGCATGAAATTTCAACTCTGATTGCCTCCTGGATCCTTGAGCTCGCTAGATCAATAGATCCATTAACGGGCTTCTCTCGTGGAATAAAAGGTTACACTTGGAGAGCATCGCCACGTCTGTCTCGGTTACGCCTCCAGCCTTTGATTGCCAACTTCATCTTGGCTTTTTTTCGCTCCCAGCTGCCATTCACACAGTCTGAAATTTGGTGGTCTTTATAATTTGCAAGCCTAGCAATCTCTGAGATAACGACAGCAGTCTCGATTTGAAATGGCGCGCTCTGCCCCCCCCCCACGGCGCCTCACAAAACAAAATTAAAATTGCATTAAGGGTGCCAAGATGTAATTTCACAGCAGAGCAATCAAATGTTCAAGCCCCGGCAATTAAGGGTATCTCATTCATTCAGCATCCATCCTTCCGTCCATCCATCACTACATACCACACAGCTGTGTGTGCGTCGGTGGAAAAGGAAAAGAGAGATGCCGGCTCAAACCTTCGGGCTCCGCACAGCTGGAATTCAGCAGGCAGCGCTCCCACAGTGACAGTCTAACAATAGGGACAGCTGGACAGGCACTGTCACTCAAAAAGGAACAAAAGAGGCTTCATTGTGGAGCTGACAGAAAAAATGACAACAATTAAAAGTTTTATAGAAAATATGCATCTATTTAAAATAGATAAGGGCTATGTCTGATCCTATAGCTCATGGTCTGCAGTTCATGTAAACACCTGACCACACCTCATTTAAACACCTGACCACACTTCATGTAAACACCTGACGACACTTCATTTAACGTCTGACCACACCTCATTTAAACATCTGACCACACTTCATTTAAACACCTGACCACACTTCATGTAAACACCTGACGACACTTCATTTAAACACCTGACCACACTTCATTTAAACACCTGACGACACTTCATTTAAACATCTGACCACACCTCATTTAAACATCTGACCACACTTCATTTAAACATCTGACCACACCTCATTTAAACACCTGACCACACCTCATTTAAACATCTGACCACACCTCATTTAAACATCTGACCACACCTCATTTAAACACCTGACCACACTTCATTTAAACATCTGACCACACTTCATTTAAACATCTGACCACACTTCATTTAAACATCTGACCACACCTCATTTAAACATCTGACCACACTTCATTTAAACATCTGACCACACCTCATTTAAACACCTGACCACACCTCATTTAAACATCTGACCACACCTCATTTAAACATCTGACCACACTTCATTTAAACACCTGACCACACCTCATTTAAACACCTGACCACA
>CM075194.1:1587500-1612500 GCA_037577475.1 Chaunax sp. Z400 | reverse complement strand
TCTCTCTCTCTCTCTCTGTCTCTCTCTCTCTGTCTCTCTGTCTCTGTGTCTCTGTCTGTCTCTCTCTCTCTCTCTCTCTCTTCTTGAAGTCGTTCAGCGGTGCATCTACACACATTTGCACTGTGGACCTTCCTCTGAGTGTGAAACGCTAACACTTTTAGCTTAGTGGCTACAGTGAAGATTTCCAAGCTCAATGTTTGTGTGCGTCTTGTCTCTGTGTTTCTCTGCTACCAGGAAGGTGTGTTTTTCAGACAGGGTATGATCTGCATGTTAGTTCTTTAAAACTAGCCGCTTCTTCTTCTGTTGTTTAGCAGAATGCTGCTACGCTGTTTTACTGTGAAGCTCCAGAAGAGTTCCTTTAATATAAATGCTCTCTATATGACCTCTATATTAGAGAATGAGACACAACATGGAAATAAAGGAAATGATTCATGATTTTTGTTTTTTTTAGCTGATGCCTCTCAGTTGATGTGAGTTTTTGACCAGACAACCTTTGTTCCTCCGTCAGGACTCTCCGTTCTATATGAGTTATGAGATGGACCTGAGGGACAGCGCCCTGGGAGAGGGCAGCTTCTCCATCTGCAGAGGCTGCACACACAAGAAGACAGGACAGAAGTATGCAGTCAAGATAGTCAGCAAGAGGTAAAGGTCGCAGCCCAGTTAAACCAGTTCTTCCTCTCCTCCTCCTCCTCCTCATCCTCTTCCTGACAGAGATTGTTGTCAGTCACCTCTACCATCAACTTTTCAACAAAAAAAAAATGAGGCAACAAATGTTCAAACTGATGAATGAATGAATACAAGAATTTCTTTTCCTGTTTCTCTAACATCGCCTGTTTATCACACTGACTGTTTATTTGCTGATATGTAAAACAAAAGCGCTTCTGCTTCATTTAATGAAATGACCCAAAATGACAGAACCCACAAAGGGACACAAAAAACCCGCCTCTGAAGAGTTTTTATGTTGTGTTTCATGATATTTATGATGCTTCCTGCTTGTGTTTTCTGCAGGATGGAGGCGCAGACTCAGCGGGAAATAGCAGCCCTGAAGCTCTGCGATGGCCACCCAAACATCGTCAAGTTGCATGAAATTTACCACGACCAGGTGAGCCTACATTTAGGTTCTCAGTGGAACCTGTGAGGACTGTCCGGGACTGTCTTCAGTCCGGGAACTGGAACAGGGCAGATTAACAGGGGAACCCCTGGACATCTGTCTCTTAAAGCGTTGTCCTATAAACGTCTCTCTGTGCGCTCGGTGTTTCACACCAAATGTATTTTTACACTGCAGCTGTGCAAACATTCATTTTGTCTTATTGAATAGAATCAGGGTGAAGCCTAACGTCCGTCCTGAGTGGTCTGATCACAAGAGGAGAGCGTCTTGGGTTTGAGGATGAGATCAGATGATTCAGACCAGATCTAGAGGTGGTCTGGGCCACAGCTAATGTTTGTGAGCCCACTGTTTTAACTGATTTACATGGATAACCAGACTCCCGTAGAGTCAGGAGAGATGTGATGAACTTTGCTAATGGCTTGTCCACATGTGGTCTCTCATGTGGAGACATGTCATAATATCAGGTGTGAACAGGGCCCTACATGGTTATTGGGAGGTTTGCCCCATGTGTCTGACCTCAAACAGGTTGATTAGCTGCAATTCTTCAAGCCCAGCAAACCCACTTCAGTCTGATGAGCTCTGCAGGGTTATGACTGAACCTCAGAGGCCTCTGACCCAGATCGAAGCCTCACCTCGACCGAGTCCTGCCTCTGAACCGCAGACACCGATGAGAAACTCTACCCTGCTGCCTAGACACGTTATTTCACTCCCAGTTTGATTGATTCCCTTCATTTTCACCGTTATGGTTTGATCTCACGTCGTTGTTTTTGTTACAAAACAAAATTCTCATCCACCATTTCACACATCGAGTCGTTTTCAACTGGTAAACTGTGTTAATAATAGAAAAAGAAGCATGAAAACCGCCTCATTCAGGAAGTAGTTTCCAGACCAAACCACAACAAGAGTTCTTTTCTAAATTTTCATCAGACATATCATCTGACTTAAAAACAACTATAATCCTGTTACAAATACTGCATGAAAATATCTAAAAATGACATTTGTGATATATTTTGTTGAACTACGTGCGTAACTTTATCCTAAATGTTCAAACCCAGAGAAATGACCTCCGTTGGTGAAAGTAATAATGAAACTAAAATATAGTTTTTCACTTTACCTCCCTCTAAAATTTCCTAAAATACGTTTTATCCATCCGTCGTTCATAAAAGAACAAAAGGCAGCTTCCCTGTTTTGTTTGTAGAGCTTTGGGCAGATCAGCTTTGGAAGACCTGGGGCTTTTTGTGGTTGATAAGGTGTTAAAGTTCAGAGATGTATGAAGGTTCTTCATCATTTAGAGCTTTGTAGGTTATTAAAAGGACCTTAAGATCATCTGAAAGAATCAGGGAATCAGTGTAGTCCAACCTACTGGTAATAAAAGCGTGAATCAGTTCTCAGCGTCCTGTTTGTTTTAAAAATGGCCGTACTTTGACAACATTTATCAGCTGGAATAAAGATGTCTGGATCACCTTATTAATATGGGATTCAAAACATAAATCTGAGTCTAAGATGATACCTAGACTTTTGATTTGTGAGTCGGTTCGGTAAGCCAGGTTCCAGAGCTAAACAAGGAGGGTGTCTTTTTGATTTGGGTCCAAGTAAATGTGCTTCTTCAATTTTATCCTCATTCAGCTTTTAAAAGTTGTCACTCATCCACTGATTAATGGAGGCCAAACAGGAAGTCATGGATGGAAGACTAAGAGTTTGTTGGGTCAGTCGAGATGTACAGTTGTGTATCATCTGCTTAGCTGATGATGTTACCTAATGGGAGCATATACTGTACAGGTAAAATAGCAGGGAACCCAGACACCTTCCTTGGGGTCCACCCAAAGGCAGGTCATGTTTTATAGACACATGTTCCCCCAAACTGACATAAATTTCTCTTCCACTTAATTTAAGATTTGAACCAGTTTAGGACACTATCAAAGAGACCAACCCACTTCTTAACCAGCTGGTCATTTAATGATGTGATGATGTCATGAAGTTGTCAATGCTAAACTTAAAGTTTTGAGTTTCATGGAGGGTTCGGTTCCCCCATTGACGAGCGCAGTGCTGGCTGCAGACATGCTAACGTTAGCTGCAGCTCCTGCAGGGGCTTGTCTCTCAGGTCGTCATGGACAGCTTTGCAGTCATTACAGATATTACAGAGAGTATTATCTGTGTCAAGTTTAGAAAAGTGAAGCTACACTTAAAGGAGTGATGGAGTTTTTCTCTCTATAAATACTCTAAGTAACTCTCTGGTACTGAAATTTGGCAATGACTTATTTAATATGAATCGCTACTCTGCAATACCGACATACATTAATTCGGTTTTTCCCCTTCAAAGTACCCAACCCTATGCACTGTACTATTTCAGAGCATGAAGAATAAAGGTTGGACATGGGTGTGGCAGAGATGAGAAGTGAAAATATTGTGTCTGTGTTTTTCCTGTAGCTCCACACGTACCTGGTCCTGGAGCTGCTCGGCGGAGGGGAGCTGCTGGAGAGGATCCGCAGGAAGCAGCATTTCAGCGAAACGGAGGCCAGCCGCATCATGAGAAAGCTGGTGTCGGCCGTCAGTCACATGCATGACGTAGGAGTGGTGCACAGGGACCTGAAACCGGAGGTATCGGTCACACTCAGCAGAAAGTCTTCTTTGTCCGACACACAGGATCAAAAGCTTTAGAACAGAATCACTGTGTTTTTCTGATCTTAGTTTGATCCATCGTATTCTGACTCTGCAATCTTCTGCACCAAATTGTTTGAATCTAACTCGGGTCAAAAGTACCCTGTCAGACACTTTAGTGAGCTGTGGAGTGTGTTTCAGAGCAGAGAGAAATTATTGCCGCCCGTGTCTTGAATTGCTCCGCAGAACCTGCTCTTCACAGACGACGGCGAGAACTCCGAGATAAAAATCATAGACTTCGGCTTCGCTCGCCTCAAACCGCCAGACAATCAGCTGCTGAAGACGCCCTGCTTCACGTTGCAGTACGCCGCGCCAGAGATTCTCAAATATGATGGCTACGATGAGTCCTGCGACCTGTGGAGTCTGGGGGTCATTCTGGTGAGTGGGTCCGGGCCTTTGGACTAATGGAGTGAATTTTCATTTATGGGTGAACTGATCCTTTAATACAGAATAATTAACCAGGAAACACAGACTGTTTACTTAATGCTGTTTAATATTTGATATGTTCATGTTAAAATGATGCCCCAGATAAGTAGCATCACTTTCACTCACATAACCAGTATATTCATTACTTTCTACAACGTCCCAGAGAAGTGACCTGATTATAAGGATATAAAACAACAGCTTCAAGCTCCACTTAAATGCTATTTTATTCTAGAAGCATTTCTAAAATCAAATAGTTTGATCATGAGTCACTTTATGGACTAAATGTTTGCTGCAGGCTGTTTTCTGATTCTTATTTGTGTGTGTGTGTGTGTGTGTGTGTGCGTGCGTGTGTGTGTGTGTGTGTGTGCGTGTGCATATGTAAGATGGGTGTTTTTACTTATAAATGGCCACTCATTTTGTATGCTCTGTTTTGCATGATATTCATCCCCCTCTTGTTCTGCGCTACAACGCTCAGCATCCTGTGGTGAGCTGACACAGTTTAAGGCTCACCACTCGGCTCAGAGACTGTCATCCTAATTCTGCTTAGAGGAGGAAAAGTAGAAGGAGAGCTAGAGAGGAGGCAGTTCAGAGATTTCTATATTTGGTCAGTCATCCGTTCAGAGCTTCCTTGTTCAAGTGCTGTTTTTCACCATCACCCCCTGGAGGGAGATGGGAGTAGTGTGCCCCCATGGAGGTTTGATGAAATGTCTCCTGACAAGCTGTGAGCACAACGGCCTGGAAGCAAAGAGAGCCACCATAGAGAGGAGAGGAGAAGAGATAGAGATCAGGACACCCACCGCCTAAAGGGCCGTTCCCAACTGCCGGCATTTGAATGAGAAATGTGAGGCCAGATGGAAGCAGGCCAAGGTGAGAGTGTATCCTGTTACCTGAGCTCAGACCGCTCCTCTGTTAGCACCGTTTCAGCTACATGCAGCATCACAGGCTAGCATGTTGTTATTCCAACAATCATCCCACACAGAAGGCTCTACCTCCTTCACTACTCACTACAGAAGCAACTTCATTGTTTAACAGCGTTTCCCCTGGGTTTATTGGTTAAGGGGGCGGGTGATGTGGTGGCGTAGAGATGCGCTTGAAAGACGCAGATATTTTGGCCTGGTTTGCACTTTGGGGTTGCAGTTTTGTCAGGTGTTAAATGAAGTGTGGTCAGGTGTTTAAATGAGGTATGGTCAGGTGTTAAATGAGGCGTGGTCAGGTGTTTAAATGAGGTGTGTTCAGGTGTTAAATGAGGCGTGGTCAGGTGTTAAAATGAGGTGTGGTCAGGTGTTAAATGAAGTGTGGTCAGGTGTTTAAATGAGGTGTGTTCAGGTGTTTAAATGAAGTGTGGTCAGGTGTTTAAATGAGGTATGGTCAGGTGTTAAATGAGGCGTGGTCAGGTGTTAAAATGAGGTGTGGTCAGGTGATAAATGAGGTGTGGTCAGGTGATAAATGAGGCGTGGTCAGGTTAAAATGAGGTGTGGGCAGGTGATAAATGAGGCGTGGTCAGGTGTTAAAATGAGGCGTGGTCAGGTGTTAAAATGAGATGTGGTCAGGTGTTAAAATGAGGTGTGGTCAGGTGTTAAATGAGGCGTGGTCAGGTGTTAAAATGACGTGTGTTCAGGTGATAAATGAGGCGTGGTCAGGTGTTAAAATGAGGTGTGGGCAGGTGATAAATGAGGCGTGGTCAGGTGTTAAAATGAGGCGTGGTCAGGTGTTAAAATGAGATGTGGTCAGGTGTAAAATGAGGTGTGGTCAGGTGTTAAAATGAGTTGTGGTCAGGTGTTCAATGAGGCGTGGTCAGGTGTAAAATGAGGCGTGGTCAGGTGTTAAAATGAGATGTGGTCAGGTGTAAAATGAGGTGTGGTCAGGTGTTAAAATGAGGTGTGGTCAGGTGTAAAATGAGGTGTGGTCAGGTGTTAAAATGAGGTGTGGTCAGGTGTTAAAATGAGTTGTGGTCAGGTGTTCAATGAGGCGTGGTCAGGTGTAAAATGAGGCGTGGTCAGGTGTAAAATGAGGTGTGGTCAGGTGTTAAAATGAGTTGTGGTCAGGTGTTCAATGAGGCGTGGTCAGGTGTAAAATGAGGCGTGGTCAGGTGTAAAATGAGGTGTGGTCAGCAGCATTGTTGGAGCATTGCTATCTTGAGGCAGCAGAAAGTGATTTGAACCAATGACCAACTAAAACCCTATTTGTACTGCTACTTAAAGGACACATCAGAGATGCTAAGATGCTGGATGATGCCCTGTCTGTTTGCAGTACACCATGCTGTCTGGCCAGGTGCCTTTCCAGTGTCAGGAGAAGAGCCTGACTCACACCAGTGCCGAGGAAATCATGAAGAAAATCAAACAGGGGGACTTCTCGTTTGAGGGGGAGGCCTGGAGAAACGTGTCCCAACAGGCCAAGGACCTGATTCAAGGTGACCACACTGTTATTAAATTAAAGTGTTACTTTACAAGATTAGATCAGGTGGGTTACAGAACGTTTTAGTCTATCAGTGACCTCATTTGACAGTTTCAGAGCTAATTGGTTCACTTCATACTTCTCAAGTATTTAGACCATGTAACAGTCAAAGCAGTTATAAATGAATTATTCCTAGAACATTAACACAACATGTGACCCATTGAACTTGTGTCATAAAATTAGACGGAAATTCTAAGTGTAATTAATTACTTACAGTCAATGTTTTGGTTTGTTATTTCTGTGAGTCCACAATAAATGAAAACAATTGTGTTTATAGATGTTTTATTTTAATTTCAGACGTGAACTGATGTGAAGAATTCTTACACTCTTAGAAACTTCAACTTTAGTTGTGTGTAGAGTTTGTGTCAGACACACAAAGTAGGCCACAGCAGGCTTCCTGAAGACGACGTCACCTCACTGGTGAATTAACAGGTAATCATCTGCGTCTCCTTCCTGCAGAGCTGCTGACGGTCGACCCAATCAAGAGGATTAAGATGTGTGGCCTGCGTTACAACGCCTGGCTGCAGGACGACAGCCAGCTGTCCTCCAACCCCCTCATGACCCCCGACATCCTGGGATCCTCCACCGCCTCCGTCCACACCTACGTCAAAGCTACCTTTAATGTACGGAATATGAATGTCATTTTTAAATGACATTTTAATTCAAATCAATTACATTTTCAAGTTTATTACATTTTAAGATTTTGAATTGTATTGAATTTCATTAAGCATTTCAATTAAATTCTAAATTTAGGAAATTTGCCGTTCCCGAATTTTTAGCCCTTCAATCGCTTAAAATCAGAATTGTTGTCTGTATTCCGCTGTGCTAAAAATATGACCTTTATATCAGGCTGTAGAATAACATTCATCCTACTGAATAAAAATATTGTGGTTACTTAAAACATTCTTCACATGCCTTGAGAAGGAAAATACTGAATGGAAGTATACCTTTAATATTTTGTTGCATTAAATTTTTTATTACATTCAAAATGTTGTAATTATATTAATTTTGAAATAAAAGAAATTTGAGTAAAGTTTTAATTTAAATAAATTCAATTATATCAATGTTTTTACTCAAAATCTTGTAAACTTTAAATATATATTAAATATTTAAATTCTTTATATTCAGTTTTATTATTTGTTTTTTAAATTAGATTTTAATTGAAATCAATTAAATTAAAAGAAATTATAATAGAAAGTGTACAGCAGTCTTTGGTGCCCCATTCTAAACAAAATCTGTAATTTTTTGCATGAAAAATTTATTTTCATTGCTAAAACTTGATGACAAAATGCACTGATGCTGCACTGCATCATTCCTGTGAACATGGTGGGGCGCTAACTCAGGTTTTAGCTCCACAACAGTCTGTAGTTTGTAAAATAATGATAATAATATAATGTGTAAAATAAACAGCACAGATAAATGATCGATAATAATCGATCGATAATAATTGATCGATATCAACAGACAAATCTCAGTAACCCCTCTCTGATTCTCATCTTTTGGTTCCAGGCGTTTAACAAATGTAAGCGTGAAGGTTTCCGCCTGCAGACGGTGGACAAGGCGCCGCTAGCCAAGAGGAGGAAGATGAAGAAGACGAGTACCAGCACAGAGACCCGCAGCAGCTCCAGCGAGAGCACCCACTCTTCATCCTCCTCCTCCCAGTCACAGGAGAAGACTTATCCTGGGGGCAACACCAACCCACAGCCCTCCACCTGCACGCCCGTCACCACGCCCGTGGCGCTGGGAACGGATTCTGAGCACCAAGCAGCTCCTCCAGCCTTCGACTTCTCAGGACAGTGATGCAGCCTGAGGAGTTCCAGGACGTCCAGTTTAGAGACGGCTCTCTGTTTCTGTCTGTCCCTCTCAGATTGCATGGCACATCTCAAAAACCAAGCATGCAGCAGGAGCAACAACCGTCACCTCGGTATCAACCAATCATCACTAGCAATAGCCTCTCAGCTCTCTCTCACTGTCGCATATCAATCAGGGACTGGACCAGGACACAGTAAAGGGCTGCCCTACCGCCCCCCCCCCCCCCGGTCCAGACAGACAACGGAGAGAAGTCATAGAACCATAGTCTTCGTCCAACCGCCTCCTGGAGTTCTAAAGGGAACGTCGTAGAGTTTACATTACGGATGCTTCGTGTTTTTATCGGCGTCATGGCTCCGCCTCTCTTTCCTGGGAAGTCTCTGCGAGATGGAGCAGGGTAATTTATATGTGAATTTTAAAGACTGAAAAGTATTTATGATAAGCTATATTATTAACTTATTTATGGTTCTGACGGATCTGAAGAGAAATAATGGATACAAAAAAAGAAAACTTTGTGTATGTGTGTATTTTTCCCCCAGCAGCTGTTTCCATGTCGTTCATGTTCTACGTAGACGATTACAGACGAGAAGAGATTCACACCAGTTCATGGTTGTGAAGCTAATTACTGTTTATTTATGGAAGAACTCTGAGCTGCATCTGTGTCAAAAGAAAAAAAAAGCATTTATAAGGACTAAAGCAGCAAAAGTGTTTTTTGTAGGAACGTCCAAATGTGGATGTTCAGCCAAATCTGTGGTTTTGTTGTGGTTTTGGGGATGTGACCCCTGAAGAAGAGCTTTCTTTAGACCTAGTTTAATGTGGGAGTCTGACGACTGCTGCTGTGCCACATTCTCTGATCCTCCGGTCAGTATATTTAACCCAGTAGTGAATTTGCCTCTTGCTGTTCGGAGCTTAATTGTCTCGTTGTCACTACGACCGATCGGAGCAGATTATAAAACTGGGATCAGATTCGTGACGAAGCGATGAAGAAGTTTGAGGTTGAGTTTTGGCAGCTTCAAGTAGCTTCTTTATTCAACTTATTTTAAAAAGAAAATGTGCCAAAAATGTCATTAAATCAGGTTTGAGTTTCATAGATTAACCAGTTTTAATATCATTAAGTGGTAAAAGTTGCCCCTCGTTTCCAGGCTTTAAAGGAACAGTTCACCCAAAGATGAAGTCAGCCATTATCTCCTCACCTCTGCTTTCATTCTGCTAAACAGCTGAAGAAGATGGAGACTAGTTTTAACAAACAAACATCAAACGACTCCATACAGCTCACAGCTGGGTTAGCGCTAACACTGTTAGCTTAGAGGCTACAGTGAAGATTTCATCTAAAAGAATGGTGTTAAAAAAAACGTCTTTTTAAATCAGTTTCAGATGTTCTGCATTAGACTCCATCTTCATCAGCTGTTTAATGGACTGAAGGTGACCTGCCTCCCAGCAGCAGAGAGAGGAGTAGATAACGACTGAACTGCTCCTTTAATCTCTCCTCTGCTGTATTTCCTGCTCCACTGCAGCGGTGATCTTTCCACTGTGACAGTTCTCTGAATCATCAGCCTCTTCTTCTCTGTTTTTATGTTCTGTTACCTGATTTAATGTGAGTTTGTTTCCTTCCCTGGTTTATTTTTTTGCTAAACCTAAGACCCCCTTTCTTTTTTTTTTTTTTACAGTAGCCTGAATATTGTAATGTTCCAGTGTTATGTTGCTGGTGTTTGACCAGTAAATGCTATGCTCTGTGAGTTGTTTTTAGCGTGTGTGTGTGTGTGTCAGGCTGCGTTCAGAATCACATGCTAACGTACCGTTCATACCAACTACAGCGTTAAAGTGAGCAGCGGTTTTCAACGCCGTAGTTTGTGGATTGTGTGCGTGTGAGAAATGCCCTAAATAATATACTAGACTAGCAAGAATTTCTGACTAAGTGCCCCAGAATGCATTGCGTCTCTTCAGAATGTTTGATGGCGACTGTGCGACAGATGGTTTAAGCACCAGTCTGTTGTTTTGTTCACTTTTTCACCACTAAATTCACTTTTTTTATGCAAGAAATCAAGATTTCTACATTTTAAATATTGGCAGTTTTTGTGAAAACTAGAACAAAATGAAAATCTAAAATGAGCTTTTTATAGTTGAGTAGCAGCAGAGGACTGAGCCAACAGAGGGGGATGAGTTCTGTCAGAGGATGGACTTCTAAAGTACCCAGAATGATGACAACTAGGCATCTTACGACAAAACCATATAAGGGCACGCTAACCATCTAGCAACATAAAGTTCTCCAGCCTCCAGAGTCGCTGCTAACGTTGATACAAACAGCTTTTAGCATTCTCTGCTTTGTCTTAAAATAACACTGGAAGAAGTCATGTAGGTTTAGTCATGTGATCCAGTCCGTACTGACTGAGGCGGTACGTTAGCATGTGACTGAACGCCGTCTGTTTCCATGCTAACAGTAGAAACGCTGTATTTGTATGTAGCGTATTTGTGTTGTGTGTGTTTGTGCGACGCTGCTCAGTCAGGATACAAACTGTGCATTTAAACACACTCCCTCATCTTCTTCCATTTGAATGCACTCTGAACCTGAACCAAAGCATTAACTTCAAGGTAGCTGCTCTTAAGCCGCATGAGATGTTTTCCTTTCATGCAAATATGCAAAGAACCGCTTCATGTGTCCCGGTTAGTTGTGGTGTTTCACATCCAGCTCATTATCATGCTTTAAACTATGCATCTCTTCTCTGTAATGTTCCTTTTACCGTCTCACCAAATGGGTCCAAACACCAACCTTAAAAGGCTGATGTACATGTAGTTGTTTTTACTCTCATGGCAACGGATCCACTGAACTGAAGCTGAAGCTCTGGTCCATCTTGGTTTGCATGAGTTCTCCGCTGCTGCCTCATTAAAGCCTCTCTCCTTTTGTTTGGGTGTATTAATAGCTCAAGTGGAGGAAGAGGAGAAGTGTCCTATATTGAGCTTCCCCTCTGGGAGCCGGGCTCTATTAGCCGATGTACCGCAGTCCTGTTTGTTCCAAAGACATCGCTCCACTCACCGCCTCTGTGTGGAGGGTTGCTTTAGCACCGACGTCCCTCGGGGGCTGATTCCAAACCAGGCTCCCTCCCTTCTGAGCGGGGTTCCATCTCTCTGGGTTAAAACCACCTTGAGCTGTTTGTACCTGACACAGTTTGAAGTGTTCTGTTTGAGTGGAGGTGTCATGTTTGTTCCTAAGAGCCCTGAAGGTAACACGGCCTCTCCTTTGTGTAGATATGGTCTGTGACGGTTTTGGATGTGAGGCGTTTATGAAGCTATCCTGGGTCAAACCTCTGGTGGTGATAAAGGTGATTCTTTACAGCAGGTGTGCAATTTTAAAGCAACAGTTCACCCAGAAATAAAAATTCAGTCATTCAGAGTGTCTGTGTGTGAAGCATGGATAAGCCACACCCTCGGAAGGAACAACAGACTAGAGCAGAGTAGAGTCAATTGGCAGGGTGGTATAAGCCATTTTCTTCTCTATATTTTGGTCTTTTCATTTTTGGCTGAGCTGTCCCTTTAAGAACTGAAAATTCTGCTACTAAGTAAAACAAAAACTGGTTTATAAACCGGTACGATGCGGATCTTAAAGGAAAAATCTGCCTGTTTTACACTTAAAGGTCTGTGAAACATGAAAAAAGAGAGCTGTGTGACGTTTGATTAGTTGCCTCGAGTGATGTCATTTGAGTCAGTCAGTTGGGGCTGAAAACTACATGTTTAAAAACATGGAGTTTAAAAGAAGTGAAGTCTTCTGTTCGCCGCCTCTTTCCTCTGCTGGAGGCTTGAATCTCAAGGCTATATTCGATTAGCATAACACCTGATTCTCCCACCAAAGTGTCTGCACCTGAGTTGCATTGTGGGTAATGTAGGCATCAAGAAAGAACGTGCAGGATAAAAATAATTGATTTTGTACTTATTTTCTAAAAAGTATCCATCATGAGTCTGATTGTGTTTAGAGTTGTGTATCGGCTAAAAGTCTGGCGATAAGTATCACGATACAGAGTTTACCATTTAATGTCACGATATATTGCGATACTGTAAGCAGTGTTTCATGTTCTTTGTGTTTATGCTAGCGCTATGTGCCAACTTCTTCCTGTCTCAGTTGACATTTTGTTGGAATGGAAGAGTCAAAAGGCTGATGATTGGTCATAACACTGCCACCTAGTGGTCGGAGGTTTAAATACAAAATGAAACGTAGCCACCAATCATTGCATGTAAATTATTGATTAAAAATCAATACAGTGCTTTTAAGAATTGTTTAAGGATCACAAAAGAAACAATATTACTCAGTAGAGCGTTTACTGACTCAGCGGCCATTTTAATTCAATTAAACATAGATTCAAATTCACCTAAACTAATAAGGTGATAATATTATTAATTATTAACCTTTCACATGTGGAAACAGAACCTCCTAATGGTAACAGTTTTATTTCTGCCAAGCAGGTTTTTATGTATGTTCATCTGTTCGCAGGATGACTCAAAAAGTCCAGAACCAGTTCTGATAATGATCCGGATCATCGTCTGGATCCACAATGTTTTTAAGGAGTCTTTACTATTGTGGGACAATTATTAGATTCTACAATGATTGGACAAAAATGACACGATGACATCACCATTAGATCTAGCACACATCAGAGTCTGATCTGGATCCAGGTCATATTCTGGATCTGATGATCCAGGATGTTTAAATTTATAGGGTTCATATAAAATTCACTACTGTGAGATAAATAATAATAATAATAATAATAATAATGATCCAGACTGACCTCAGATCAGATTGGATCTGTTCTGATTCACATCAGTGACCCTTTGATGATCCAAACGCTACATAAAACGTTTTACTGAGGAAAAGTCATGATAGATGACATCATCATCATCATCCTCGTCATCCTCGCCGTCACGTTTGTGCTTCTGCTCTGGATTGTTGTCGTGTTTAAAACGTACTGTAGCAGCAAATCCCTTTGAGATCGGTCGATATTAAACTGTTTCAATTCAAGCTTTAAAGGGCAAAACTTTGCACTTAACTCTTATTTTAATCATGCAATTAATTTTAAAAAAAAGAAAACGTCTCTCAGCTGATTCACCTGTTTGTTCTGACTCAACACCTGATTCCATACCTGCTTTATTAGGCCACTGTGAGCGTCATCATTCAGGTCTGTAGGTATTGATTGATCGTATGAGGATTGATTTGCTTCAATAAATGCTTTTCTCGCTGGCTGAATACATCTGTACGTTTAATCACTTGATACCAGTCAGGAAGTTGTTTTTACATCATTACTGGAGATATTTTGTGAAACCAGAAGGACAATAAATGTTTGATTTCATGTTCATATATTCAGATTTAAATCTAAAGGCATGTTTGAATTTGGCCTCTAGATGGCAGTGTTTACTAAAGCACCACTTAAAGCTGTGCTGCATGAACTCCTGCTTCAGAGTCAAATCTAAAACGAAACTAGTATTTTTCATGTTGTCTAGCAGGACTAGAAGCTCATGTCTTTATACCTTTAATGATTAAACGCATATTTAAAAACAAACTAAGGACTGAGATTAAATGTACAGTTATATTATTTACATGCTTGAAAAAAATAGTCGTATACTGAAGACGCAGCCATGTTTGTTACTGTGACTTAGTGTGAGATTGTGTTTGCAGTGTGTTTAGTGTCTGTTGACAAATGTTCATTTTACACGTGAAGGGCTTTAAAGAAAAATGCAACTGTTTGTCTCTTGTTTGAATAAAATAATATTGTGATAATAACATTAAATATCTCCTCCATTAGGGCTGCAGCTAATTATTATTTTTATCCCACTAATGAAGTGAGGAGGGCAATAAAGGAACGGCTTTTGTTTCCAGACCATAACCCTAAACTTTCTACACTCATCAATCAGAACATGCAGTTTTGCCTTTTGCTGTTTAGGAACATTTATTGGTAAATTTGTTTTTTTCTGTTTTCATGGTTCAATCAAGAATATTCTGAGATCCATGCAAGTATCTTTAATAAATAAAATGCTAAGCTTTCAGTCACAGGACCTTCATCAGGACAGTTTGTTTCCATGGTTACAATTCAAACTCACTCTGAGTGGGATGTGTTTCTGATGATAAATCATTTTCCACCAAACCTGATATATGGAGAAGTTCCTTTTGATATTTTGAGAATTATATGCAATTAACAAAAACTACAATTAACAGGAACAATTTAAATAACTTCTCTGTCTGACTGGGATCCTGAGTATTTCATGCTTATTGTCAATTAATTTGAAGATTATCGAATATTAGAAATTTATTTATGGTTTATTTATGTTGTTGTTTTTGTCCTGAACCCAAAGATATTAAATTTACATTCATAGAAAAGTAAGGAAACCTGGAGCCTGGAGAAATTCACATAAGAGACGCTAAAATAATACATTTTTTGCTGTAGATGTCTGTAAATCCAGTTACTCCATTATGTGGTACCATGACCTGACAGGAGAGGACGCCCTCTGACTCCCCATAAGAAATACATTACTTAAAAATGAGTGAAGGTGAGTTTTGGTGAACATACAGGAGGGAAACTCCTCTTTCATCGGTGCCAAAGATCAGATTATTCTCTCAGAGACCTGCTGATGTTTTCACCACAGAGGTCAAAATATATCCTCTGTTACTGAAGGAGCTGTTTTAATGTCACATATTTATATTATTATTTTCACTTATCACCATAGAGGTCGACACTAATCATCAGACTGAAACTATAATCCTAGTAAAACGACACAATATTAAAACAAACCTTTAGCAGCCATCATACAGTTAGCCTAGCTGTAGCTTTTAGACACATTTGCTGCTGTTCAGCAAAGGTGATATGAGTTAGCAGGCAGCTAGCTCATTATTTAGATATATAGCTATCTACATACAGCTGGAGGCAAAATTATTCAACCCCCATTATTTATTATTTTTATGGCTAAAATCTACTATTGATCAGCTGTTAATACCCAAATCAGACAAGAACAGTTTAAACAGATCAATAAACAGATATTAAAGTCTCCTTTTCCTGACTCCTCAGTCTCTAAATGATCCTTAAAGACCAGCGTCTCTAGTTCTCTGTAGACCCTTTAGCTGCTCTGACCTGCTGCAAACCTGATGCAGATCCAGACACCAGCTTCTGGCAGCGTTCCTGAGGAATCTTAGCCCATTCCTCATGGACAAAGGCCTCCAGTTCTGGAATATTCCTGGTTTACCTGCTGAACCACCTTCTTCAGATCCCACCAGAGGTTTTCTATGGATTCCAGTCAGGCGACTGTGACGGCCTCTAGAATGATCCAGGACTTCTTCTGAAACCAGGCCTTGGTGGACTCTGAGGTCTGCTTGGGATCATTGTCCTTTTGGAAACGTCCAATGACGGCCGAGCTTCATCTTCCTCACAGATGGAGACGTTTTCTTCTAGGATTTCCTGATCCTTGATGGAATCCATCTGACCCTCTACAGGCTGCAGGTTTCCAGTGGTCCAGGAAGCAAAGCAGCCCCAGAGCCTCACTGATCCCCCGCCATGCTTCCCTGTAGGTAGGCTGTTCTTTTCAGCATCAGCTTCATTCTTCCTCCTCCAGACATACCGCTGATCCAGAGGCCCCAAAAGTTCCAGTTTGGTTTCATGGCTCCACAGAACAGCATCCAGAACTTCTGGGTCTGATCTAGATGGTTCTGAGCTACTGGAGCCCACTTTTCTGGAGCTTCTGGGTCAGCAGTGGTGAAGGTCTTGGAGTTCATGGAGCCCTGATGTCAATTTAGACCTGAACAGAAAAACCTTTGGGACTCTACTGATAAAGTAAGTCTATGAAGGTCTCAGTGTTTTAATACATCTGATCTGTAAATGTGTCTCTGATGAGGAGGATGATGAGGACGAGAAGATTCAGGTTGGATCATTTAGAGACTGAGGAGTCAGGAAAAGGAGACTGTTGGGCTAGTTTTGGTAAAAACTGCCGTATTGATCTATTTAAACTGTTCTTGTTTGATTTGTTTATTGCAAACAGCTGATTAATAATATATTTTGACAATAAAGCTAATATATAATGGGAGCTGAAGGATTTTGCTTCCACCTGTAGGTAGAAGGTTTCAGTGTTGGACTCAAAACTAGAAACATAGATTTAAACCTAACCTTAAATCCAACCTTGAAATATTAGCAGCTTCATATAAAATACAGGAAAATACCATCAATATCCAGGTAGATAAGAGCTAAAACAATAATACAGGCTACAATCAGGTTGAAACACTCAGCCTCCTTCTGCACAACATTTCAAAAACAAAGCAGATGCTTGAATTATTATGATTTCACCCCACTTACTACTACATGCAGAAATACAGCTGGTGCACTTAGAGAGCACTTCTGCAGGGCTAATTTTGCAGTGTGGATGTCAATATGGATGCAGAGCCGGAGACTCATTACACAGTGTGTGTGTGTGTGTGTGTGTGTGTGTGTGTGTGTGTGTGTGTGTGTGTGTGTGTGTGTGTGTGTGTGTGTGTGTGTGTGTGTGTGTGCATGAGATCCCTTTGAAATCTCTCAGCACGATGCATTACAACAATCCACCGTCCACCGCGGTCAAGTATTCAGATGGAGGGTCTGCAGCCGTCGGCTGATACATTAAGACAAAAATACACCGAGTCTTTAAAAAGACTCCGATGTCATCAGACGGTTCTTCCTGTTTGGTGCTGAGACTCAAACTCAAAAGAGAATCAGAAAATCAAGACACAATGAGGACGTTGTTTGTTTCCATTATTCACCTGTTTATTCAAACCCTTTATTGTTCAGTGTTTCCAGCAGGACGTCCCTCCCTTCATTGAAAAAGGTACAAAATATTTTATTTATGGAGTTTAGGTAACTGGCAGCATGGTGGCGCAGTGGGTAGCACTGCTGCCTCACAGCAAGAAGGTCCTGGGTTCACATATCTTATAAGGTATAAGGCTAAACAACTAAAACAAATTGTGACAATCGTGATAGTGAAATCACCTTTGTGCCAATCTGGTGGCTCTAAATAGTGACCATCGTTCTCAGTATCTCCATCTTTTCCTCACTGATAGTCTCTCAGATATTATATTATAGACATATATTCTAGGCTATTGAGCATTTATGGAGGATTGTGGGACGACACTGGGAGGAGACACAATTCATCACAGGTGTGTATTTATACAGACTGTGTACAGGTGTGTATTTATACAGACTGTGTACAGGTGTGTATTTATAAAGAGTAGACTGTGTGCAGGTGTGTATTTATACAGACACGTCAGGTGTGTATTTATACAGACTGTGTACAGGTGTGTATTTATAAAGAGTAGACTGTGTACAGGTGTGTATTTATACAGACTGTGTACAGGTGTGTATTTATACTGTGTTTACTTGTTTTGGCCCCTCTGATGGTTTTAGGCCCTTCTGTCGAGGTGAAGTACCTCCCATCCTTGGGAGTGGAACACATTTCCTTTTGTTGCCCTCCAGTTGTTGCTGTCTTGCCCCAGCACAGGAGCATGATTGGGCTGTTTCTATTATCCAGCTCCCCCCCCCCCCCCCCCCAGTCCAATCCTGTTCCCAAAGCGGTCGGCATTCCTGGGGGCCACCAGAGAAGCAGCTTTAGAGCGAGGGCCCTCTGGCTCCTGGGTGGCCTCTTGTGCTCGGGCTCCGAGGGGAGGAGACAATGTCTTATTAATTGACTGGGCGTCTTGGGCAGAGTTCAGGAATTTGCAGAAGGGGGAGACGGAGAAGTGGGAGTGAGGGATGAGCGAGGAGGGATGGAGGGGCGGAGAAGAGTCACATCAACCAATGAAGATTCATGAACCTCTGTCTCAGATTTATGTCTGTTTGATTTACAGCAGGAGAGAAAGTCTGATGGAAAGATTGAAGACTTTTTATTACTTTTAAATCATTAAACGCTATTAAAAGTCTTTATATTATTAAAAACTTTATCCAAAAGACAAATATAATGATTCTGTGGGAAGTAACTCAGTACTTAAGTATTTAAATCCTGTTACTTTGATACTTTGAGTATATTTATTTAATCCTCCGTTTTACTGCACGACAGTTTAGAGGGAAATTGTTGCTTTTTACTTCACTATATACATTTCAAATAATTAATCATAATAATAGTTAATGAAATACTATGTTAGCTCCAGCAGGGAGGGTATGATGTCACCCGTATTTTCATATTACCACTAAACTTACTAGATGTGTCAGAAAACAAACCTGATCGTTTGTTTCTACTTTTTTTAATTAGCACTGCAAGATTTTCACCACATTTTTAAACATTTTCCTTAATTATCCAAAAGTTACTGCAGATATTTTCATGATTATTAAAAATTTAAACTTTAAAACTCTCGGTTCTCCAGGTTGTCGATGACGACAGGCATCATGGCGGGCAGCCAGCCGGCCCTCCACAGAGGTCTGCTGGTTTTGTGTAAGTTTGATGGAGTGGGACAGGACAGGGAGGGTTTGGGGAGGGGGGGTACCATCTCCCCATGTGGTCCCCCCTAGGTGTCCTCACTCTAATCCTGTTACATGTGTCCCCCATTAGCACTAATGGAGCGGCCATTGTCCCCCGTTGTGCCCTCGGCTCAGTCACCTTGAGTCAGTAAACTCAACCCTGTCATGTTTGGACTGCTTCCCACACAGAGGCGTCTCCATGACGACGACGGACACTCCTCCACATACAGACCCCGTCCCACCCCCTGAACCAGAGGAGGAGGTGGGGGCTCCCAGGAGACCCTGATAATATCAGAAGTCATCTAACATCCGAGAGAAGAAAACTTAATATAGAAAATGTATATAATAATATATAAGACAGGACAGGATTCTGTAGTGAACATCACTGCATTAAAAACAGACAGGAGTCTGTAGTGAACATCACTGCATTAAAAACAGACAGGAGTCTGTAGTGAACATCACTGCATTAAAAACAGACAGGAGTCTGTAGTGAACATCACTACATGGGCTCAGGATATGATGCTGTTGTATGTTTGTGTAAAACGTCTGCAGCTGATGGAGGCTTATAGACCGTAACTGTACACGTGTGAGAGGGGGAGGATTAAAATGGACAGCAGCGGTCACCCACGGGGGCGTCCTGTTTGGAGCGGTTCAGGTGACCCGGCCCCCGGTGCTGCATCCATCATACGGACACTGATTGAGCTGACCCTCAGGCCGGCCCCGCCGACCCCCGGGCTTCCTGTTCTTTGTCAGCCTCTCACAATACCGCTGCTATCACACAGACAGGGGAGGTCTGAGAACCGAGCGAGGGAGTCCACACAGGCCGAGGCGGGGACAGCGGGGTGGGGTGAGGTGGGCCACAGAGGGTCTTTGGGGAGGGAGCTGAGGACCCCCTTTTCAGTTTCACTCAGTCTTTCCAAATGAGAGAAAAGGCAGAGTGCTGTCCTGTCAGCCGGCCACACAGGCACCTTTAAAAAGAAATACTCCTCAAGTGAGGTGTCTCCTCAAGAGACCACAAAGAGGAACAGAATGAGGGGCCAAGAATTTAATTGTGGTCCTGGTTGAGGGACCCGCCGTGGGAGGACGGCCACTCTAACATTTATAAAGACTGGGACAGTTCACTGGTCCCTCCTCTGTGCATCTCTTTGGCTCTGTGAAATCTGACTGGCCCTGAATGTCACTTGTCTCTGTCAGGTGACTCTGGAACAGGTTAACCAGCAGAGTTGCACTGTAAAAATACTCAATTATAAGTATAGTTCCTGCTTTTAAAAGTACTTTACCAGCAAATGTTAAAGTACTTCTGTTTATATGACTGAGGCGATGTCATCCTCATTAATAAGGTTTTATAGCAGAACTGATAGACAGTGAAACAAGACATAAACCTGAAATATTAAATGTTTTTTAAAATATATTCGTTATTTTTATTTATCAAAACTTTAAGGACAGTATCAGCATTTTGTATTGTTTGTTTTGAGCAACGTGGAAAGATATATTTTAAATAAAATCTGAGATGCTTCCTGGTGAAAACTCATCTTTCCTCATGTGGACCAATAGATCTGGTTCTTAAATGGGTTTAAAGTCTGCGGCTGACAGAAGTAGTGGAATATTAGAATGAATAGTAGATAAATGTAGAATAAATGATCTTTTATGAGGTGTTGTCTGTCACCAAACATTCCACATATGAGGCTTCATGGTTTGTGTGCAAATGTAAAATAAGCTTCTTTTCTTCCAAATCAAATATTTTATATACAGAACAAAAAAAAACCCACACAGGAATCCACCAATCCTTGCCGATGATGGGCGTGTCCACCTCTCTTCTCAGCATCCTATAGGCCGTTCTGAGCCAGGTATGATCTCCTGAAAGTAGAGATGAGGAAGAGGAGAGTCTTCAGCAACATTTAAACAATCATTTCTCCTCAGAGGGTTCAGCCTCTCCCAAACCCCCCCCCCCCCTCATCCACACTTGGCACATTCCTCCAGGAACTTGACCATAAAAGGAGTCCCAATGGGCGTGGTCTGGTTTGGCAGTTCCTGGGTTCAGATCAGAGGAAGACCAGGTGTCTCCTGGAGGACAGGTGAGAAAAAAACATATTTAAACCTCATTTCTACACATTTTAATAATAATTTGAATGTCTGTCGACCTCAGAGGACGATGGAGTATTTTTAGGTTTCTCTCAGCTGGAGCTGGTTAACGGAGGTCAGACCTGGGACATGCATGTTTTGGCTAGTTTGGTGACCTCACACTATGGTTCATCGTGTTTTAATTTTGAATGTTGCTTGATTGTGTGTTTGTGTTCAGGCTAAAAAGATTTAACCCTTTGAGGTCTGTGGACACGTTTTTGTTTAGTTTCCAATCACGTTTGAGATAAAACGGCATTGAAACGTTTCATCCAGTCACGAACAGTCAGGAGCGAAACGTCCCTGCTGAATTACCTCTCATGTAAACTCTGGTTCATGAACGCCTTGTGATGCATTCAGGTGCATGTGAGTGTGAGTTGTTACTCCATGAGGATACATGCTGCTCGGCTTTGTCTGAAGTGCTGACCGGTAACCATGACAATGTTGCCTCCTGGCAGAGATGATCTGAATTCGTCCTTGGATACCGACATACAGACCGTATGAAGGACCGTTTTAATACATTATGTTAATCAATCTGCTTTTATTCATCTCACAGTCAGTGAATGCATCTTCCCTCCACTCCTGTTGCTCCTTCAGTACAATAAGCGCAGAGTCCTTGCAGCATTGGATTTTTCTGAATAAAAACCAATAATCCTGCCATGATTGACCATCCCATAATGTTCACAAGAGATGAATTCATAAACAAACTCATTATGTGCATCACCATTAATGACACAACAAGCAAACCTTTACACACCAGGGACTTTTTTTTGCCATTAATTTTACGTCAATATTCTTTGAAACAGCAACATTATTTTATTTTGGAACCACAAATTATTATTCATTGACATTTTTATTATTATTGTTTTTATTATATTAGTGCATTCACATTTTTTATTTTATTTTATTAGTGCATTTAAAGTTAAAATAGTTTAAACTTTTCAGCACATGGCGCTGGAGTCACACCCCTTCCTCCATTCCTTAGATTTGATTGGTTGTTCAGGCCGCCCAGCTCCACACCGTCTGCTGCAGCCCGGCTTGTCCAAGGTGTTGTTGAAGCTATTGTTGAGACTATCAGTCTCTGTGTGATTAGAGCCTTATGATGCGTTTATTGATCATATTTTTTAATGTGGTCTGGGAATAATTGGAAAAAGCACCAAAAGAATGTGTCCACATGAGTAAAGAACAGTTTGAACAGTTTAAAACATCATTGGTCCAGGACAAAGACGAGCCTCGTCTCCACAAAGCTGAGACTCTGCTGGAAATTTAGAAATAAAACATTTGGGTATTAAGTTTGATATAAAAACCTTAAAAAGGTGAATTTAAGGAGAGACGTAAAAAATCAACCCTCAGACCCCGAAAGTTAAACATACGATCAAAAATGTCACTGAAATCTATCTAAAATATAAATAAATAAACCACCACCGCTGTCAGCTGCTCCTCATCCCACAGCGTCCTGGACCCCATCCTGGACCCCGTCCTGGACCCGGTCAGGATCCTGAGACTACGGGTCTGCATCTCGACACAGCTCCTCTTCTGTCTCTACTATTTCATTTACAATGCTAATACCCAGGAGACAGCTGCCATCCTGCAGCGGCCATGATCAGCCGGGGGGGTAAATAAAACTGCTGGGTAAATAGGTCGGCCTATTATCTTCTGGCCTTGTATGGGCGCCGGTCCTTGAGAGCATGAATTTCAATCAATGTCCTTTTCAGCGAGCGAAAGAAGAAAGAGAATAAAATATGGACAGAATACAGAAACAAATGAGGGCAGAAAACTGGAATGAAGGAAAGCAAATAAGTTTGGTTTCCAGTTGAAAGTCCTCTTCATCAGGCGCTGGAGGGCCTCCTCTTTACCACGCATGTGTGTGAGTGCTCTTCGTCTCGGTCCGCTCCTCTTCAGACGCATATATCTGATTACTTCCTTATTTTGTGGAAGTGTTTTGAACGTCTGCGACGATCCAACACAGCAACAACAGCGCCCTACATACGGATCCAGGTTCTTGGGTTCTGGGACTAATTGAGATGCTCTTGTTGGAATAAGCCGTTCATTTAAATTCAGGTTTTTCTGCTGCAGAGAGACTTTTCACACCTCATGAAGCCGAACAGGCTCCAAGACGACGTGTTGAGTTCTAATTAGAGATAAACAATGTAAACAATAACTTTATTGTACTTTAAAAAAAATTTTACCAGAGAATTTTCCCATTTTATGCTACTTTCTGACTTCACTCCATTTATTCAACCGTTATCATTACTCGTAAGGCCGAAATACAGGAAAACCAGAAGCCCCTGTTGTTACTTTCTACATCGATTCGTACGTCTGCGATCGTTGATACGCCTCCTGTTTCACCTCATCATGAAGTGACACATTTGTTTTCTCTAGAGGAAAAACTCCAGAACGTCGGCCATTATTTAACTCCGTGTAAAGGCCCATTTATGCTCTACGTTAAAGACGTTTGCGGATACTCTGCGTTCATTTCATCAGTATTTGGGCCCGTTTTCGGAGAGCTTAGATACGGACCAGACAGACGAAACGCAGCAATACCACCGGAAACGTTTGGGGGCAGCGTCGCTACAATTCAAGCAAGGCACAACAAATATGTACGGAAACAACGAAGAAGAAAAAAGTGAAGTTAAGAAGTGAAAAAACTCTCCGTCATCGTGTCTCGATGTACCTGATGACCTCACAGACCACGAGCACATCGTTACCTCCGCTTTTACCTCTTTGTATTTACTACATCATCACAACCTCCTCCGACCGTCTCCATATTTGTTGTTGTTGAAACCTTTGACTCTTCACTGCCCTCCTGTGGATCAATCGATGTCAACGTAAAAGACTCCTGGAAGTTTGTGGCCGTTGACAGACACACCGTTTAAAACAGACAAATCTGTTTTCGTAGGTAAATGGAAAATAAATTAGCCTTAAAGTGGCAAAACACAACTGCTCTGAAAACGATGACATCACAGCCCAGCTTTGTTCTGCCTGTTAGACAGAACAACAAAACAACATCACCTGTTCGGTTGTGTTTGTGCTGCAGACTCTGTTGACTTCAGTAACGCTCTAACAATGATTTGCTGAAGCTCTACTGTGATCTTATTCTGTGGTGTTGATTTTTTAAATTTTAGATACTGTATTCATCCTAACTAATTATTTCATCTGTAATATTAAAATACAGCCATATTAATCATAATGAAGTTAATGAATCAGTCTTAATAAAAGTAATATATCAGTAAAATATTATAACACAAAGGGTTATTTATTTATAAGAACTGGTTCATAATTACTTTGATCAAAGTTTTTGAATTTAGTATTTGTACTGGTTTAACTTCTGATTCTGAGGAACAACAGATCAATACATTAAATGAATCAGCTGTAGCGGCTACATTAGAGCACAGTGATTTATAAAGGAGGTCAAACAGGAGGAGCGATTACTTACTCTCCCTCCACCGCTTCACTTCCTCCCATAATAATGTTTGTTTAAGATACACTGAAGGAAATGAGGTGGAAAATTCAGTGTGTGTGTGTGTGTGTGTGTGTGTGTGTGTGTGTGTGTGTGTGTGTGTGTGTGTGTGTGTGTGTGTGTGGTGTGTGTGGTGTGTGTGTGTGTGTGTGTGTGTGTGTGTGGTGTGTGTGTGTGTGGTGTGTGTGGTGTGTGAGGTGGGTGGATTGTTTTTAGGGTGGAGGATTGATTCCTGTTGTTAAGGAGCAGTGACGATGTTTCATGTTAAGATGTCATCCCCCCCCCCCCCCCCCCCCCCCCCCCCCCCCACACACACACACACACACACACACACAGCCTGTTGGTGTCAGAGGCAGCAGTAATCCCTGAGCTCGGCCGCCCAGATCATTATAGACTCTGATCTGCAGCCCCTGAAAGAGGGAATTAGCTGCGAACACAATCCCAGCGACCTCTGTGACACGGGGACAAAGCCTCAGCTGCTGGGGGTCCACGTCCCCTAAACCGGCCCATATGGCTGCAACAAAA
>CM075194.1:1525000-1582500 GCA_037577475.1 Chaunax sp. Z400 | reverse complement strand
TTAGTTTGTTCTTTGCTGCTATATTCTCTTCTATTGTGTATTTGTGTTCTATGCTGTGGGATAAATAAAGTATCTTCTATAATAAAATCTTGGAGATGGAACCTTTTATTGACTGTAAACATGTTCAGTTTCTCACATAAATTGGCAGAAACCTTGTTTATTGAGACAACAAAGTTGTGTTTTTATTTGTCTTGTCTTTGGAGACTCGTAGCGTCTTGATGGAGGTTTGAGTTCCCCTCTACATTCTTCTCTCAGAGGCCGTCAGCTGAGTCCTCCTCGCTGTGGTCCAGGACACATTAGTGTTCACACTGCTAAAGAATGAGGTCACATGTGGACCAGGCCACCTCTGAATGTGGTCTGAGGGATCGGATCTCAACCCGGTCCTGAAGCCTGTACTCAGGTCTGATCTGATTCTAGTTTGATTCTATATGAGATAAAATGCTAAAATGTTAAAATGCTTCAAAGTGTGAACATGCAACGCTAAACGAGATGTGACACATGTTTGTGCACCTTCCTCATACGGAGGGTGTGCTAACACTTTTAGCGTATTTAGCTTGTGTGTGTTGTTAAATGTAATCGTGTTGTACTGGTCTGATAAAGTGGCCACTGTGTGTTTTAACAGCCATTCTCCACCACCTGCTTTGACTCCTCTCAGCACCAACATGTATATCTGTGCAGTACAGACCCGTATGTGACCCTCTGACCTGCTCAGACTGCAGGGTCATGCAGCAACATCTCAGCTTTATGTTTCCACCGTCGGCCTCGGCTCAAAGGATCTGAAGAGCCCTTTTCTATCCGACTGATTCCGTATAAACGTTGGTGGAACGTTTTTTTCCTCTTTTCAAAAGCGGCTGGATGAAAACATTTGGAGGCTGAGGCTTCATTCACAGGGGAGAACACCTGACCGACCTGACACTGATGTATTTTCCTGCCCTGCCGTCGGCCCACTTCAAAGCCCACAGGTTCAAGGCTGAGAGATGCCTCTGAAAAATGTCTGCCTAAAAAGGCTTGGCAAGGTTCTGCATGGGCATCTGAGTGTGTTTGTTTGAGGGGGGACACTTGACCTCCCTCTGGAGGAGCGATGGAGGAGACGGTGGAAGGCTGCTCAAGGCTGTCAGTCAGATGTTTTCCTCTCCTGCTGCTGCAGCTCCACGAGTACAAAACTGAATAAAGAGTTTGATTTGTTTCAATGCAGCTGCTTTACTGGCTTTTTGTGCTCTTAATAATTGTCTGTTTAATTATGCTGTTTTTGTCGTACATCATGAGGTTGCTGCTAAATATGGATTTAAAAACATCTGCACACCATATTAGAGCCGCACGAATCATTTAGATACGAATTTCAGCTTCGTCAGGCGCGGTTTGTTGACTTAAGACGACTTCTGATGTGTCAGAAATTTAGTTCAATAATCAGATGGAATGCAACAGGATGTTTGGCACAAAGTCGCGGATACACTCAAATTCACACCAGGCAACAAAAATGATGCTTTATTTGCGTCTTTTGCAGGACTTGAACATTTTCACACCGTGACGGGAAAAAACGACCAGCGATGAGATTCTCCAGGCGTCAGTAAGACGTTGATGCGGAAGTAGAAGAAGTTATCGTAAAAAGTCCTGAATGGACTAAGAGACCCCCTTCAAATCTCATCCAGATCCGGATAAAGTGGCGGATCCAACATTTTCTTAATTTCTTAATTTTTCAGGGAACTATAGATGGATAACTACAGATATGTCTGCCAAGACCCACCAGTCCCCTTTAATTCAATTCAGCCTCATCCAAAATCAAGCTAAAGCCACATTTCCACAACATAGTACCAGCCTGACTCAACTCGCCTTTTTTGCGTTTCCATTAGGTAAAAAGTACCCGGGACTACTTTTATTAGTACTTTCCAAGTGACCCGAGCAGGAACTAAAAGGTCACGTGAAACGTTACAGACCTCTGATTGGTCAATGGCCACCACTCAAACAGCGAAGCTACTTTATTTTTTCCAACTCAACATTTCATCAACCCTTCTAGATCCTCACCTACATAAAATTTCATCAAAATCTGTTGACAACTTTTCGAGATATCTTCTGCACAAACAAACAAACAAACACGGATGATCACATGACCTCCTTTGATTCTTGTTGATACAGGTAATAAACTTTATTACTTATGAACACTTTGAAATCATCTCTCACCATATTTCTATTTCTTGTCATGCAAAGTGAAAAACCTGTTTCATGAGAATAATATTTATCATAACATGACAGTAAAGCTGAGCCGTATGTGATGATGATGATGATGATGATGATGATACTCTTCCTGAAAGGGAACAAAGACAAAGCTGTGAACCAACAGACGGGATGACTGGAGGTCAGTTTGGCCTCTGTTCCTCTCCATGCAGCCGTCATGTTCTTGACCTTTGACCTTTCTATGTGGTCATACAATCCTGTCGTCTACAGAACCCAAAACAGGTCTGTAGGTCACAAAATATATAACACGTATGTGTTTATTGTTTTGGAAAGAATGAATACATGAATAAATCTAAAAACTAAAACTAAAGGAAACTTAATTTTTCAACTCCATCAAATAGATTTTATCCGTTTTTTTTAAGCTATAAATCTGACAAACATCATATAAATCCAAGGTCAGATATCGTCCAAATTCTCTGCTGCAGCCTCTAATGAAGGATAACTATAATTTAACATAACTATTAAATTACTCTAACTCTCTCCCGTCTCATCTCTGATGATGGCGCTGATTGTGATTTGTCTGTTAAAGCTGGGGCGGGAAAGCACCTCGGCGTTCAGGGGGTGTTCGTGTTTGCAGCAGAAAAAAGACAATACAATTAAATGATTAATGCACAGCGGGACCACTGACAATTAAAACCATTATAGAAATTAAAATGGCATCATGTCACAGTGGAAAGCTGATGATACCCGCACCGTCTTTTTAAAAGCAATTTTCATAATTCCAATAATTGAAATTACGGCATATTCATTCATTTACTGGGTGAGGAGGGCTAAGAGCGGCTACTAATGAAATGCAATCATTAGCATCCAAACAAAGTAATTGGGTGTCTTTTATCCTTGGGGATAGGTGATAAGGCACAATCACCCCCCTCCATCAAAATGCAGAAGCAAGTAATTAAAGCACAAAGATGAGACGAGCGCCGCCGCCGCTGTGGTGCTGCACACCTCCGACAACAGCTCTGATTGCCTTGATTAGAGACCTTACTGTACCTCTGATTTTGTTTGTGGATGCTCTGACATTCTTGGGGAGTAGAAAGGGCTGGGAAAAAATTGGGAAGGATGGGAAATTCTCACAACTTTATATATATATATATATATATATATATATATATATATATTTATATATATATATATATATATATATTTATATATATATATATATTTATATATATATATATATATATATTTATAATCTATATATATATATATATATATTTATAATCTATATATATATATATATATATTTATAATCTATATATATATATATATATATATATATATATATATATTTATAATATATATATATATATATATATATATTTATAATATATATATATATATGGTCTTCGTTCTACTGACATACTTGGGTTTTTATTTGGCAAAATCTGCATAAACCAGATACTGCAGTTTACCTTTGCTCCTTTATAGATGCACAAATCCAGATTTTTTTTCTCAGATCGTATTTTTTGTGTGTAGCTGTTCACATTACTTTTAAAATGAGGCCTATATCAGACTCCAGTATGAACAGTTCACTGCTCTGAACTGATCCGCATGCGCAGAAGAACAATAACACAGACGTCACATGCAGGACGGCGTCGTACTCGGCTCAGGCCACCAGCTTCCCTGAAAAAGCGCGCAGCAGTTGGGTTGTATTGGCTGCCAACAGGTGCATGTTAGCGCATGTTAGCGTATGTTGGCTAACTTGTTTGGCATTGCAAAGTCCTCTGTTTGTTCGAGAGTCTGAGAATTTTGCAAGGCCGCGCTCCTTAAGCCTACATTAAATTACCCAAAGGAGATGAACTTCAGGAGCACATACGTGGTTCTGAACGAGGTGAGGTTTCCCCCCTGGTGATCGATGGGAGTCATATTCCTGTCATCCTTCGGTCCTTCTGCAGGGGGTCGATCATCAGGTCTGATAAGCTGACATGAAAAAATCTTCTATACATTTTTCATTTGTAAACTAGAGGTAGCCATCGGCTCGAGGTTATCCTGCAAAACTGCAATGTTTTCAATCGCAGTATTGGAAATATTGCCATAATAATTAATAATAATTGCAGTTATTCGATGGAAGATGACGTCAAAGTCGCATGAATTCTGATCTGACGGTTCAGAATGAGGTCACATCGCCAAGAATCCGACCTGTGTCTGATTCAAGACCACATATGGAAGTGACCCAAATCGGAATTGGAAGAGTTCAGTTTCCATGTGGTTTGATGAAAAAGCCACACATGAGCACAAAAATCCGACCTGGGCCTCATTTTCCCTGCAGTGTGAACGAAGCCTCAGTCATTCTCATACAGTCAAACAAGGAGCTTCATCAACAACACTTGTCACTGAGGGCTGATTCCGTCGTCCAGCCCTGCTGCCAGCAGCTTCTACCTATGGAGCTCCAAATCACACTGAAATCCACATTTAGCTCCGTTAGCCATCAGCTCCTTCTACATACTTAAGCTAATTGGAAATAATGCTGCTGTGTGACAACCTGCTCCTGATGACAGACATGAAAACGAGAGGATGGGTGGAGGTGGAGGTGGAGAGGTGAGCCAAAGAGAAGAGAGAGAGATTGAAGTGAGAGGAAGATGGGAGCATGAAGAGTCTTGAGAAAAGGAGCTCCTTCTCGTCTCTCTAGTGGGGGACACCATTCTCTCTCCCTTTTCTTGGATACCTCCTCTGTGGCATTCGCCGGCACTTCCTCCCGGTATTTCAGGCCAGCCCCGCCTCTTCCTCCACCATCCTTACAAAGCGTCATTAGGCCCTCCTGGAGGGGAGTCAAGAATATAATGCAAGAGGGGCCACCTTCTTAAAAGGAGTCCAGTAGAGCCTTTTCTACTCAAGCCGTCCCCTCATTAACACTCTCCTGCCTCAGACTCCAATCTCACCTCTGTGTTCATCTCCAGTCTAAGGTACCTCGTGTATCCCCCCCTCCCCCCCGAGAGCCGGGGAGGGAGACCATTTCCTCCAGTTGTCATAGCCACCTCCTCCCACGCCCTCGCCCCTGTACCTCCACCTCCTCTGAGATGGACTGATGAGAGGATAACAAAAGGACCTGGAGGGCAAAGAACCTCGTCTCCTTACAGCCGTGGCCCTGAAGCCCACCTTTCCATTTTGCAGCCTGTGAAAGTAGGCCTTTTCATCTCTAAAGATCAACACATTTGTCTCCTGCAGGCACCTACACCATCTCTCTGTCCCATTTTCTCCCTCCTTTTTCCTTCCCCTTTCTTACTCTTTGGCAAATGGGAAAACTGTCCTTGGTTGATTCTGTTTTTCAAAGGATTCAGTTCTTCTTTGTACACACTTGATCTGACCCTGTGGCAGGCAGTAAGTGTGTCTCCTGCCTGATACTTGTGTTCTGTGTGCTGATGGTCCATTATCACACACAAGTGTGAGCCCACACACTGCCACATGCACACAACAAATACAATTTCCATGTCCATCCATGCACATGCAGACAGTCATGCACATAATCACACACTAATGGGTCGAACTGGAGCAGGAGGAGGAATCACAGAAATGTTAGAGGACTTTTTTTTATATGTTTCTATAACTGCTACCTGTTTGCCGCAAATTCGACGAATCACCTCCAAGTAGAAATGTGCCCCAGCAGAGCTGAACTGTGGTGTTTGATGATCACGCCATCGGCACGATGAGCAGCTCCAGACAGAAATAGCTGGTGGCGCTAAAGGCTAATTATTTCTCCACTCGTATAGGAGAATAAGAGCAACCAGATGACGTCATTAACGATGTTCTGTTTCATCCAGCTGTTTTTCTACAGATGATGGAAGCCGTTGTAACCATCATGATGAATTATTACCGTTAAAACTGTCCTGAAAGAACTACAAAAAAAGACTACGGCTGAAAAATGTTTAAAAAAAATTGCATTTTGGACGTTAGTTTACATGAAAACAGGATTTTAGAGGACTGAAAACACAAACGTTTGAAAACGCCACCCTTCCGTTTTCATGTGAACTCAACTCCTCTGAGAACGATGACATCATGTCTTTTACTGGTCCAACCTTATTCATGTACGCAGACAGCAGACAGCAAACAGCAAACAGCAGACAGCAGACAGCTAACAGCTAACAGCTAACAGCTAACAGCTAACAGCTGACAGCTGACAGCTACTATGGCAAGAACAACTACATCAATACAACGTCGGACTGTCTGGTTCTGTTTGTGCTGCAGACTCTGTGAGTTTATTAACGCTCCTGTGTTCTTCTTCTGTGGTGTTGATTTTGACAGGTTACACCACCATCTACTGCCCTGACAAACATACTACAGCGTTTGCCATCGTTTTTGCGGATCCGTGTGTAACGTGCAAACAAAAAGGAAAAGCTTTTCCATTTTCAGTAAAACCGTTGTGAAGCTGATCAGCCGCCCTAAAGAAGAAGCTCTTTTCACCTGCTTTTATCTGGACCTTATTTTACGACCCAGAGCTCATGACCAGAGGCGAGGGTTGGAACGCAGAGCGACGGGTCAATCGAGAGATTTGCTTCCGGATATTGTTGAGAAAATATTTGTTTATTGGAATGATGAATGTGTGTCCTCTTGACTGTAGTTGTATTCTCCATTTCCTCACTGATTCAAAGTGATTTCTCTCACTGAATGACTCTAAAACTAATTCAACACACAATCAGATGAAAAGCCACAGACCTGGACCGACTAAACTAAACTGGGTCCACAGAAGCTCAACGATGGCCACCAATGTATAACAGACGCAATTGGTGTTCATCCCATAGAGATCTGTGGGTCAGATGAGGTCTCTGTGTTAAAGCAGTCAGGATACTTTTCTTCTGCCTCTTAATGTTCTGCCTTTCCTTCCTTGCTGTGTTTCACACTGACACAAAAAACAACTGAATTTTGAAAAGGCAAAAAAAAAATGAGGCTGAGAAAAAGAGAAAGGGATAACAGAAGAATGCATTTGATTAGCGTAAGTTAGCTGTTCACGGCGGTCTGTCTGAGAGCCGCCGCTGAGAGCCATTGTGTTCCTGTGACTGTAGCACAGAGGCTAAAAAAAGACAGACATGGGAAACATGCTCGCTGACATTTCTTAATCAAATATGGCAATCAGGGGGCCAACCGGCAGCATACCATTTGCAATCCCTTTTAATTCATAATCAAAAACTGAGCAAATGAGGGAGACATTGAGAAAGAACCAAGAGAGGGGGGAGAAACGAGGGAGACGCAGGTCATTACGTCTCTTTTCTGGCCAAATGAGAGCGATGTGGAATTAATCAGAGGCCATTAGGCTGTATTTACTTACCGCTGCAGGGGCTCCGATCTCTCCTCGCTCTCTGGATGGAGAACTCTGATAGAACCCTGATAGGACCTGATAGGACCTGATAGGACCCTGTCCCGACCTGTCACAGAACCGAGAGCACGGCTAACGAGCGTGATCCTGCATACAGGTGTCAGAGCAGGAACATATTCCTGTAGCATCAGGTCAGAGAGCTGCAGAGATGCTTTAGATCAGAGAGTAATCCCCCCCCCCCCGTGGGCTCGAACCCAAGGCCTCTGATGTTGACTCACATCTCTGTCCTAATGTACCGCTGCCAAAATCTGTAGTAATGGACCCCAAAAGCAACTTGACACCAAGAGAGTAAAAAAACAGAGTAAAACCTTTCTGAAAGGGAATGAATGTTTTTTCAGATGTAAATGTTTTTTAATTTCTTATAGGTCAAGAATAAGTTTTTGGTTGCAGGTTTTCTTTGAGAGATCTTAAACTTATATAAAAAAATCAACACCATCCCAGGACATTTTCTCCATCTTTACATCTTCTTAAAGTCACCTTTTTAAGGTCCTCGGCTTTCCGAAGACGAGGATCCCGTTTGTCTCAGATCAATGAGGAAAGACATCATTTGACCCAAAAAAAGTTCAGATTTTTTAAATTCTTTTAATGTCTAGTGAAATTGTAGACAAATCATATTTATGTAACTCAGAAACCACTGATGATAAACACATGATTCTAGATGTAGGAGGAGCTTTACAGGGTCAACCAATCAGGTGGCGTTACCACAGCCATTCTACAGACAGCCTGTTCTCTCCCTATCAACTCTGCTGTACCAAAATCAGCTGCAATTCACCCAGAGGGCGCTCTAGAAGGAGTCATCAAGGAATCAATGAATGGGAGTGAATGGAGCTAAACGGCTAAAATAATTATTTTCACCTACTTCTAGACAAAAAAAGCCCAAATTTTATTTTAGTTTGTGAGACTATAGTATTGATTATTATCAGAAGTGAAATGAAAACACACCAATGTTCTTTTGTTTTTCTTACAAGGAAGATGATTTTGCCCACAAACCACTAGCATTCTGCTAATGACTGCTGATTGGTCAGTTAAGGATTTACGACTGATTGCGACCCGACACCCTTCCTCTACAGACGTTTGTAAATGAAATCTAATGAATCTCTAAAGGACCAGGAAGACCTTCGTTTCTGACCAGATGTAGATCTGGTTCATATAGCAGAGATATTCCACCAACTATTAATGATGTAGTTTGTGGTGCTACAGAGATGCTACCAATGCTACAACTTAAATACAGATATTTCACAACAGTTGAAGCAGCAAAAAAAAAAGAAATTCTAAAGGACTGATATTTATTATGTCAACACATTATTTCAAAAACATGATGAAAGTTGACAGAAAAACATTTTTTTTCCATGTAAACGTTTAATTTTGGAGCTCCATTCAGTTTAAACTATCTCTTCTACTATTAGAATATCTCTGGTGTTACTTCATTTAGCATGAAGCAGATCCCAGTAAAGTGATGTCATCATGGTGACATCACCACAGTGTGTGCTACGCCCTGAGTGCAATGATGCACCAATTGCTGGTCTCCTCACAGTGACTTAAAATAAGATGTGTGTTTTGTACATCCACCTGCTGATAAACAACATATTCAGGGAACTATTTTCTGAATGATCAGGTTTTAGTAACGACATTGTTGCCGTAGGAACGCTCTGAGTTATTTGTTGTCATCAAAAAGGAATTTACCGTCTCACAGATTGATGCTTGATGACATATTACTGATCTGATGTATTTGAGGGGGAGACAAACCAATTAAAAGGATTTTAACAACCTGACAGCTAAAAAAAAAAGCTCTTTAATGACTCATTCCTGCTCTGTAAACATTAAAAAATGACCTATTAATAAAACATTAGTTACCACTGATAAAGGTGCCATATTAGATGTGATGCAGACTCTTCCTCCTAAGCTGCAGACTGACTGTGGCGTTCAGGGGTTTCTGGTTTTTTGGCCATGTGACCTCCTCAGACTGTAACCTCGGGGTCGTCTCTCTGTAACCACAGAGGTTAATTCTCCGGGTGAGACGGCTCTTCAAAGCCCCCGGCTCTGGCTGACCACGCCATTACAGCACAAACCTCTTTAAACAACTGATAGTGACACAAAGGAGGCTGCGGCATACTTTCTGTGGGCGATATGAGCAAACAGTTAATGACGTTTACTTAAGATTACTGCAGCTCACCACCAAAGAGTCTGTCTCCAAAAGAGAAAGAGCCAGCAGAGAGGAGAAAGAAGGGAAAGAACAAAAGGAAGGCAATTCAACACTTTAGTCATTTAGTCCACATTGTTGTTTGTCTGTTTGTTGGGTGTGTCGGAGGACTGGAGGAATGCTGCGTCTACCAGTGAATCATTCGCTCAAGCCTAGCATGACGCAAACTCTACCTGCACACAAAGGTGAAAGCATCACATGAATGAAACCTAATTGAATGAAACAGTATGTCTCATCAGGGATTCAATAAGTTGATTTGAAAACAAAGATGAGTGGATCATGATGGTGGTGTTTAAATAATACTTCCAGCTTAAAGAGGCAGGTGACTATACGCTGATTTATAATCAGATGTAGATCTTTCATTATTTGAAATTTTTTTTTCTCGTGTTTTATTTCCCTCCAGCCGGGAGCAGCTGGGTAAATTCACCCCCTAAAAAAACATTAAAAACAAATTTTATTTACTCCTATCAATCAATTAAACGTTTAGATCCTTTTTCTACAAGTTTCCATGAAGCTCAAAGTGCTTCAGAAGCGACTGATGAAACAAAAGAAGTTAAAATGAATTTAGAATGTATTTATGTATGAATTTGCAGAAGCCGTTTTTAAACCCAACCACTGGGTAGATATTGAATCAATCCAGCGCTGACCTGGTGGCTTTACAGCAAAATGACACCAATATGGTGTTTGACAAGTTCAATGTTAGCTCTGTTTGTAGCTTAGCATTATCAATTATAAACTTACCCTACTGACAACTAATGTTAGCTAACATTAGCTCTGTTTGTAGCTAAATATTATCAAATATAAACTTACCCTACAGACAACTAACATTAGCTAACATTCGCTAACATTAGCTAACATTAGCTCTGTTTGTAGCTAAGCATTATCAAATATAAACTTACCCTACTGATGACTAATATTAGCTAACATTAGCTCTGTTTGTAGCTAAGCTTTATCAAATATAAACTTACCCTACTGATGACTAATCTTAGCTAACATTAGCTCTGTTTGTAGCTAAGCTTTATCAAATATAAACTTACCCTACTGATGACTAATCTTAGCTAACATTAGCTCTGTTTGTAGCTAAGCTTTATCAAATATAAACTTACCCTACTGATGACTAATCTTAGCTAACATTAGCTCTGTTTGTAGCTAAGCTTTATCAAATATAAACTTACCCTACTGATGACTAATCTTAGCTAACATTAGCTCTGTTTGTAGCTAAGCTTTATCAAATATAAACTTACCCTACTGATGACTAATATTAGCTAACATTAGCTCTGTTTGTAGCTAAGCATTATCGAATATAAACTTACCCTACTGATGACTAATCTTAGCTAACATTAGCTCTGTTTGTAGCTAAGCTTTATCAAATATAAACTTACCCTACTGATGACTAATATTAGCTAACATTAGCTCTGTTTGTAGCTAAGCATTATCGAATATAAACTTACCCTACTGATGACTAATCTTAGCTAACATTAGCTCTGTTTGTAGCTAAGCATTATCGAATATAAACTTACCCTACTGATGACTAATCTTAGCTAACATTAGCTCTGTTTGTAGCTAAGCTTTATCAAATATAAACTTACCCTACTGATGACTAATATTAGCTAACATTAGCTCTGTTTGTAGCTAAGCATTATCGAATATAAACTTACCCTACTGATGACTAATCTTAGCTAACATTAGCTCTGTTTGTAGCTAAGCATTATCGAATATAAACTTACCCTACTGATGACTAATATTAGCTGTTAGGTCTGTTTGAGGCGTAGTATTATCAACTATAAACATTACTGACAACCAATTATTACTAACTTAAGCTGAAATAGTGTTAGTCATTGATCATTTCATGGATAAAAAAAGTAAATATAAAGCTTTATTCGTGTCTGCTGGGGAATACTTATTTACTTTTAGATAACATTTATATTTTATTTGAAATTGTTGGCTCTGAAATAGTCTTTATTAATCATAATTATTGTGGAATGAAGAATACAAATTTGCTGTAGTTTATTAACTAGAGGCAGCTTTTGTTATTTCCATATGTATGGTTGGACTTTTATTCCTCTAACATGTGATTTGTGCTCTGAAAGCTTTCCATGTACTCAGCCAGTGTTGTATGTCTAATGGGTGGGGCGGTGGAGCTGAACTGGAGCTCCACACCTTTAAACTCTGAAGTTTACCTTCCACCTCTCCTCCCTCTTCTCCGTCAAACAGAGCCAGACGTCTGTCTGTGCTGCAGATACGACTGCAGCTGCTCTTTAAAAGACGCCCCAACAACTGCAGATGATTCCTCCCAGAACGTGTAATTTTCTCATTTAGCTCACAAGCGCTCGACCCGACACCAATTAGCACGGGGCCCTGACCTCGGATACGGTGACGAACGATGCACCACGCAGCGCACCTCAATCAGCCACTGGCACCCTCTTTCTATTTTGCAGCCATCAAATCATTGCCGTATACATAATTCATACACCTCAGATTTGGAAGTTTATTATAAGCCGCTCTCTAACTCTGAGAGTATGATTACATATTCAACTTTATAAAAATAGGAGGATGGGCTGTCTCTGCTCCATCTATCTGTCAAGATGTTTTATAGCCACTGTTGCATTATTATGATAGTTATAAATCATTGCACACATCACTCAAAGAGCCCACTCCTCCGCCAAAGCCTTAGTCACTAAAACCTGAACAATCAGAAAACAGTTCTCAGGCTATGTCAAAACAAAGTCCTGGAACAACCGTTTATCAGAGGTGTATCAGCAATTATTTTGAAAAATGTACAGTTAAATTACTCATGTGAAATTAGATTTATTTACATTAGCTCTGATTGAGGCTAAACATTAACAACTTACTGATAACTACCATTAGCTAACATTAGCTCTGATTGAGGCTAAGCATTACCAACTTACTGATAACTACCATTAGCTAACATTAGCTCTGTTTTAGGATTAGCCTTAACAAGCAAAAAAATGTTACCACACTGACAAATAACATTAGCCAATGAAGATGATGTCACGGCAGTTTTGCACGAAGTCACTATGACGACCAGCTACACTGAGGCGACACTATCTAATGGAAAACGACCTCCAGAAAAGTACCTGAATGTTAGCTATCATCAAAGTCTGCTAGCAAGCTGCTGCAGTGTTAATCATCATTCAATCAATCTGTGCTGATAAAAAAAAAGTAGATACAAAACTTTATTTGTATCTGCAGGGGATTATTTGTTTAGATTATATATTTTACTTTATATGAAACTGTTGACTCATGAAATTTTTACACGATAAACATTTACTTGATATCTACAGAAACATTTTGAAGCCTTCTACATTTTAAGATTCCTAACTTTTATACGTTTTAACATGATGTAACTTTATTCGGATCTGCCTCACGCTAAATTAACACCACCTAATTCCTTCACCCTGGAAAACCTCCTCCTAGTATTTGGAATCATTATCATCACTAATTTATGAACTACCAACAAAAATATGATTTTTTAATTTTTTTTCAAATTTTCTGTCCCTATTTTGATGTTCTGCGTTTTTTAATTGAAGCACATTTAATTTCTTTGTTGTAAAATAATTTGAGCTGCATTTCATTCTTTCATTCTTTTATTTATTTATTTAGTTATGTCAAAAATATTGGCAAAATGTTAAAAAGATCTTAAATCACAAAGTTGAAGAAAGTGAAAAAGTGATCCAGAATCTACATCCTTACCAGGATGCCCCCCCAAAGATCCACCCCTACACAAAATTTGATCAAAATCTGTTGACAACTTCTTCAGGTATGTTGCAGACAAACAAAAATCTAACATTGGTGATGATGATGATGATGATGATGATGATGTTTATGTTGAACAGAACTGCAGAAAACACCCTGTAGTCATTTTGCTTGGCCGTGTTATGTAATACCACATCTCACCATAGGAGGGTGGGGTCATACCAAAGTCACCAGGTCCTCTCGGGATGGGAGAGTCATGAATGTCAATGGGGTGTGTGTGTGTGTGTGTGTGTGTGTGTGTGTGTGTGTGTGTGTGTGTGTGTGTGTGTGTGTGTGTGTGTGTGTGTGTGTGTGTGTGTGTGTGTGTGTGTGTGTGTCAAACCTGACAAACTGGAATCAGAGGAGAAAAAAACTGCAAAATGAACTTTTAAATCCTCTTAAAGTTTAGTTTCTTCATGTAGAAATATAGTTTATTTGATACTTTCTTTTAACACTCGTGTGACACATTAACATGCACCACAATCCATAATTAGACGAACTCCACTTGTTTTGTCATTAACCTCTTGTGCTCATCTTGTTCACACGTAGTGGACTCACATTATATCTGATTAGTTTCCTGATGCAATTATTTTAATTTGATGTGTCAACAGGCTTGGCGACGTCTGCACGCGTGTTTACATCGTCTATATGTATGCATGCATGCGTTTTGCGTGTGCGTGCGTGCACATGTGTCTCTCCTCCTTGACGTCGTCTGTGCTCCCCACCAGGCAGCTCTTGGCCTCCTCCTTTCATTGCTAAGAAACCATCCATTCTGTGTGAGTAATCAGAGCTGTGCCTCCAGGAGCCCAGCCAAGCCTCTCATCCTTAGGCTGCTCAAGAGCTGCTTTAATTAACCATCATACCACAGATGGGATCAATTTTTCCCCCCCCCCCACCCTCTCTTTCTCTATGCCTCTCTCTCCTCCTTCTATCTCTGCTGCTTCTTTCCTGCTCCCTTCTCTCCCATACACAAGACCCATAATTGCACTGGAACGGTGCCAGCCGTCGGTCGGGCCCCAGACTGGAGGCCTCTCCTCTCTCCCTCTGTTCTCCCTCCTCAGCCCATGGCCTCACCTGCTCAATACCTTATTAGTGTCAGGATCTGGAGAGAGCCATTGCGGATTAACTAAAGAGATGTGAGATTGATTTCTGCCCCTGCACATAGAATTGAAGTTTTCTTCTTGTGTGTCTGTATGTGTGCGTCAGCGAATGAAAGAAAGACCAGAAAAAGGTTTTATAGTCGATGACCTGGCAGGAACATACATGTGCACATACATGTCATGTGTGCGTTCTCTCCTATTAATAAGGGTTTGATAATAATTGAGCCTCTGCTTTTCTCACAACAAATGAATCCCCCCCCCCCTTCCTGTCCTCATCATTGGTTTTCATGTGAAGATGCGTCTCTCTGTACACTGTAGTGACGGCTCCTCTCTCCACCCACCGCCGCCTCCAATTTGAAAGTCCAATCTCTGCCTCTAATCTGCTGCAGTAATAGTGAGAAGAAATGACCTGTTCAGGGACATGTGTCCACAGGAAAAGGGCCCTATTGATTATTCATGGCTCAGACGTCGCTATGTGTGTCAACGAGGTCTCAGATAGTCAGTTGGTCGAGATATTAACATCTCTTTCAGAGAGAGGTGGGTTTGTCTTCGGGGTGGGAGGGTTGTGTGTGTGTGTGTGTGTGTGTGTGTGTGTGTGTGTGTGTGTGTGTGTGTGTGTGTGTGTGTGTGTGTGTGTGTGTGTGTGTGTGAGGGCTGGAGGCGGGTGGAGGGTTGTCTCCTCAGGATTGTGCCGTAATCACAGGCCTCCGTCTGCACGGCACATCTCAAGAGTGGTGTCAGCTGGGCTCTCCTCTGTTTGCTAATAGCAGGGGGGTCAGGCCTCTCTCACAAAGAGGTGCGTTTGATCCCCAGGTACGGGACACGGAGGGAAAGAGGTGACACGGTAGAATACTAACAGGGTGAGGTACATGGCTGCTTGTTTTTCATCGAGTGTGTGTGTGTGTGTGTGTGTGTGTGTGTGTGTGTGTGTGTGTGTGTGTGGATTCATTTGTCTCAAGGTAATAAAAAAAACAGGAGGAACAAAAATCAATGAAATACCTGTAATACTAATAATAATACCAATATCAGCAGTAATTAAAGCTGTAAGCGTTGACGAACCCTCCCAACCATGTACTTGTAACTGACGAGTCAACATACTGTAGGTCTGAAATACACAAAGGACTACAATGTCCAGTGTCCACTATGAGGCGCTAGAGAACTCCCAGTATTAAAACGTCATGTTCCAGCACAGACAGACTGTTCCCTCCATATTAATGCCATTGTACCAAAATTAGCTGCAATTCACCCAGAAGGCGCTCATGAAGGAGTCCTCAATGAATCAATGAATGGGAGTGAATGGAGCTAAATGGCTAAAATAATTATTTTCACCTACTTGTAGACCAAAAGTTCAAAATTTTATGTTAGTTTGTGTAAATATAGTATAGATTATATATCAGAAGTGAAATGAAAACACACCAATGTTCTTTAGTTTTTCTTACAAGGAAGGCGATTTTGCCCTCAAACTGCTAGCATTCTGCTAATGAATGCTGATTGGTCAGTTAAGGATTTATGACAGGAAATGAAATTGAATGAATATCTAAAGGAGGACCAGCAGAGATATTCCACTGACTACTAATGCTGTTAAGTGGCTTGTGGTGCGTGACGTCACAACTACTACTACAAAAAATGATCTAATATTGTCTCTACCCATTATAGCAAAAACATAATGAAAGTTAGCAGAAACATTTGTTTTTACCCCATAAACTTTACGTTTTAGGGCTTCAGCTCCATAAAAACCTGTTCATTTTGGACCACCTCGTGAGCGCCCCCTACACAACCCAGAAGGAGTGGACTGTCTCTATATAGTGGATATAGACTCTACAAAGTGGAAACCTAAATAAATAAAATGTTTATTGTAACACAAGGCTTACTCCTGCTGCTGATAGGTGGCGTAATGATGACGACTTCCTATTTGCCTATTTATGGTAGAGATTCTTATAAAACGTGACGTTTGGAGCAGATTGGATCATGTTTCTTTGAGTTGCATCATCGAAATATGATCACGGCTACTTTGTTGAAACTTTGTTGAAACATTCTAGTGGGCACTAGCGACCATTTTTATTAAACCCAAATCAGATTGCAGTTTCCACCCCTTCTGAAGAATACACCATTGTTTGTGAGTTTTTAGCATCCCTGGCCTCTCAACATAAACTTCCTGTTTCTCGGTGAAGCATCGCTACGGCCGCACCTTTTGAGTTTAGCAAAAATGTTTGATACATTTTTATCATTTAGGTCTTTAGATTTCAGTGAGAAAGTTTTAAGTCGATTTGCTTCATTATCTCAGAGACGCTTGTTTACGTCCAGCAGCTGTAAATGTCAAAAACACAAACAACAAATTCAAAATGGCAGTCTATGGCATTGGGCTTAAGTCATCGCACCATGAAATATTTTCTAAATTATGATGTGAAACGTGTGTGTGCCAAATGTCATTCTTCAAGGATACTTTGTTGAAGTTTTCTAGGGGCCGCTGTGGAGCTATTTCACCATATCTAATCCAGAGACCCTTCTCAGATCACGATTTTCACCACTTGTGACTAGTATGCTGATTTCAGCGAATTTTCTAGCATCCCGGACCCTTCAGAGATAATCTCATGTTTGACGCCGAACAGGAAGTTGTCGTGCCGTGGCCACACCTTTATGTGTTTTGTGACAACTTTTGATAATTTTTCATCTAGTTCTTTAGATTTAACTGAAAAAGTTTTTAGTCTTTCTGGTTAGTTTTTTAAGAGGAGCTCATTATCGTACAGCACATGTAAATGACAAAAATATAAATGCTAAACTCAAAATGGCCAACTTCCTGTGGGGTTTAGGTCATGACTTCAAGAGGCTTTTTTGTTGATCATGATATGATACACACATGTACCAAATTTTGTACATCTAGGAACAATGTACCGCAGGGGCTGCCTCATTAAAACTTTCTAGTGGGAACAGTGGAAGTATTTTCCTACAGCCAATCATGGATCCCAAGTTAAAAAGCAATTTTCACCACTTCTGCCAAGTAATGCCAATTTCTAGAGTTATTGAGTACCGAAAATGTGTTGCAAAAGCAGAAAAATAATGACAATCTTTAGAAAAATAAGATTCCTTGCACCTCTGGCCCCCTCAGGCCTCGGGTCCTGATAATCAAGCAGCAGATAAAACAGACTATTCTTACCAGCCTTGGCCAGAAAAGAAACTTTTCCATCAAATCCGTCCCGTTTCTTGTTGTCGTGTGATGGCAGGTGCATTGCCTTTGTGTGTTACAGCTGCTGATTTGTAGCGCGGTGTTTGTGCGTCTGTATAACAGCCATTGTGGTGGCGGTTGTGTAGCAGTTCATGGGTCCCAGGGCCCAGCTGCCAGAGCGAGGCACAAGAGTCAGACATCATTGTGGTGTGATTTCCTCCTCTCATTGCAGATGGAGTGTTTTTGTGAGAGCGAGGGCCGCTGTGATTGCCTCTTCGCCAACGGTGTCAGCCCGGGATAATACCGCAGCCGTCCCCCCAGGAACAAAACAGGATCAGCGCAATCCATTTTCTTTTTCTCTACCAAAATGGAATAATTTCAAAGAGACAATCCTTGGTTGTCTCCAAAGTCCAGGAAAAATCTAAAGACAACCATTATGGCAGAAATCGTGTTCCACCTTTACCTTTGCTCTGCCAAATACTACTCCCAGCTCAGACTAACAATGAAGGTGGATTGAGGAGCAAAGCTAGCAATCTCACAAAACAGAGTAAAGACTGACGCACACAGACTACAGATGAGACACACTCAGATCTTTACATTCAAAATATGGTGCTTCTACAGTCCATACATCTGCAGATCTATGGCAACCTGCCCTTTTACAATCCTAATGATACTTCAGCAAAGTGTGGCGGCTGAGAGAGGGCGGGAGTCGGGAGGATTGAGAGCATCTTATGGAAAAAGGGGGCTAAGAGTGTTGTTGTGATGCCTGACTCCATGTTCTCTTACCGTTCCTGTCGTAACACAGCAGTCGGGTCGTAGTGTCAGCCACCTGCAGATGAATACCGATGCAGAGGCAGCGGCGTGACGGGGCTGTGTGTAATAACAGGGACGGGCGGAAAGACTTCTCTAAAGTCGCCTCCCTCTGAAGGTGACTTCACTTACCTGCAGCTTTTTCACAGAGAAATAAACTCAAGAAGTTGGAATGTCACGTTTGAAGCGCTGCTATGCACAGGTGCTTGACGGAGTCTATTATTGTACAGTGTGAATGAATGAAGAGTGATTGAGTGCAGTACTCCACGCCACCTATATAAAGCAGAAGTATTGCAATGTGAGGGCTGGAGAGAGAGAGAGAGAGGGAGAGAGGGTGAGGAGCTCTGGAGGCCTAAATGAGGTGAAGGGAAGTGTCCAGTGGGGGGTCTACGGGAGGGAGAGGCGGGGGGGAGGAGGGCTTGCCTGGGCCAAAGCATGAAGGCTAAGTGTCTCATCAGCATCCAGCTCAGGTGCTGCCAAAGCCCACGCACTAACTATGCCCTGACTTGATTGTAATTGCCTGAATTCAGCTCCCGCTGCTCCCTCCCTTCAACATCACCGGCACATTTAACTCCAGAGAGCCTGGGGACGGTGCAGCAGGGCCACAGAGAGCAGCTGACTGCCTCTCGTCGAAGTCTCTGGGGCTGCAGGGGGAACCTCTCTGCTGCTGTCTGCGTTGGAGGGGGGGAGGGTCACAGGTGCACGCACCCCCCTCCCTCCGCGGGGGGGATTTTGAACATGAAACAAGCGTGCTCCGACAGTGATGGCATGATAGGTATTTTCTGTTTTTAAAGGAACCCAAAAATGAGAATTCAGTCATTATTTACTCAGCCTCATGCTGATGGAAAGTCAGGTGAAGTTTCTTAGTCCGCAAAACAGTAAAACAGCGAAACAGCATTCTGCTCCAGAACTGAAGAAGATGGAGAAAACAAAACCGCTCATACGGCGTCACGCTCAGACGATGACGCCTCCAGATGAGCCCAGATTGATTTGAAAAGATGTTTTTTCATTGTAGCCTCTAAGCTAAACGTGTTAGCGGCCACCTCACCTGCGGAAGGTGCAACAACGTCCGTGTAGCAGGTAAACATGGACGTATTGTTGATTTCATCTTACGGTGCAGGTACTCATGTTCGTGCTGGTGCACCTTCCAGGCGGGGTGCATGCTAACCCTTTTAGCTTAGAGGCTACAGTGAAAGATTTACTCTTAAACAAGGGTGTAAATAATGTCACAAATTCTTCATTCAGAAGCTGTTCCAGACCCACGACAGAAAACGGCTGCAGGAACAGGGATTTTAATTTAATGAAAATGTCACCGGATCATCAACCACAGGAGGGCAGTGAAGTTTCAAAAGTTTCGACAACAACAAATGTGGTGACGACTGTAGGAGGTTGTGATGATGTACCTCGTAAATACAAAGCGGAGGTAACGATGTACTCTACGGTGGTCTGTGAGGTCATTAAATACATCGAGACACGAGGACAGAGTTTTTATCACTCTATCTTTTTCTTCTTCATTGTTTCTGTACACATTTGCTTGCTTGAATTGTAGCTACGCTGCCCTCAACCGTTTCCTGTGGTGTTGCTCCATTTCGTCCGTATCCGTCAGCTCTCTGAAAACATGTCCGATTACATACGGAATGAATACAGAAGACTTGCGGAAGGCGCCGTCTGTCTCCGTCTTTAACTTAAAGCATAAACTGGCCTTAACTCGATAGCGTGTTTATGTGGCACTAGAGGATATCAACAAGAACACGCTTAGCTTAGCAGAAGATTTCAGTTTATAAAAAGATTTTAATTTTTCTCAGTCAGTCTGGGATCTTCTGGAGACCTGGATTAGATTAAAGGCTGGATGTAGTCCTTTTATGTTTCTTTAAACTGGTCTCTGTCTTCTTCAGGTATAAAGGAGAAAGCTGCGACACAGTTTTACTGTGAAGCTCCAGAAATGTTTTTGGAGAAACTTCCCTTGACTTTCCATCGGCATCATGGAGGTGGGGGGTGGGGTGGGGGGATAGATGATGACCTTTCATTTCTGGGTGAACGGTTCTTCCCTGTCTGTCCTGAGTTCACTTCCAAAAGGGCTCTACAACCTATTTTATGCTCATCCAACCAAATCCCCAGCAAAGGATATTCATGAAATATTATTTTTAAATTTCAGGGGCGAATCCTTGAGTTTTCAGAGCTTTGAAAAAAATCGGACTAAAAGCCAATAACTCATGTTCCCGTCAGCCGGTGTTCATCATGTCCAATTCAAAGCTAAAGCACTTGATTGCTTCGAAACCACCGTCTACAGTACTCTTATTTTACACACAGTGGTGAAAATCATCATCATGGTGTAGTTATGTTAATGTTTTTTCAAAAACCCTCCAGATGCCAGAAATAATTGAATGAAAAAAAAACAACTTTACAGTATGAACATTTGAGCTCTCTCTGAACACTGCATATGATTTTCGCTTAGTTACGGAGGCTTAAAGCTGCCTACATCTGACTCCTTTTGTTTGGACATACTTCACTCTTCTGCCTTCATATAAAAGCAAGATAGAAAATTTTGACCAAAAACAGATTTTTCAGTGGTTGATTTACGTTTCCCAATCGTCCAGCAGGGTTAACTTAAAAAAGTTAGCCTGTGGCGCTCCTCATCCTGTGATAATAGGGCTGTCTGTAATGAAGAACAGGCTTGTTGCCAACAGGTGGTCTCTTTAAAAGACCAGAGCCACAGCACTCAGGACGAGGAAAAAACTGCCATGGCAAAATGTGTCAGAATCTAATGTTCTGCAGAGTGAAAAGCCTGTTTTCTGTCTTTTGTTCCCAGCTCGAGATTTAGCCTTGTTCCTCATTGTTCGAGGCACAAACGAGCAACAGTCTTTTTTGACACGGAGCCATAGATGAATAAAGACTGGAGCTGACTAGTCACAGGAAAGAGCTTTCTTTTTTGGAGGGCTTGGGAGCCCATTAAGAGTTTGTGAGATATGAATGGATATGAATCCTCTCCTTCGACCTCACCAAAAAACACAACCGGACCCATAGAAGACGAGGAACACCTCTGTGTCCTTTTAGCGAGGTTCCCAAGAAAATAACAAGAAATCAGTCAGAGGGAGGAGTGATTGACAGGCAGGAATTACATAGAGTCAATGAGGAAGTGGCTCTTTGTTAATTTGAAAGGGTACACTATGCCCACCCAACCTCAGAGCGCTAACCGCTAACGCTAGCGTTGACATATTGACTTCATGTTCTTGACATAAGGTGCAGGAAATAAGCGAGGTAATTATAAACAGCATTATTCTGTGTGCCCGATGTGTAAAACATAAAAGAACGCTGATTATTATTCCATTATACGCTTTTCCCCTGTCCTACTAGACCCATAAAGTTGTAAACAGGTACGAAAAAAATACATGAAAAACTGTGGATTGGTTCAGTAATGATGGTCTTTTGGTTCCAATTCACAAAACTGTTTTCATGAAAATCACAAAAAAACTGAAAAATTGTCCCATAAGAAATAATGTGAAACCAACATAACCAGAGGTCAGACCCCGCCCCTCTTTGGGTCCATGTTGCTTCACAAAACCTTAACATAGAAACATGATTAAAAGTTTAAACTGGTCTCCAGACTCTGGACTTTACTGGACTAAATGGACATTTTGATATGTAGACTGGTTTTCATGAAATCCCAGTTTAGGTTTGGGGTCATTTTGGCTGGTTTCAGATTTTGTAATGGGTGTGTATTACAGGAATGTTGATAGAGTGGTGACATCATTGATAGAGTGAGTGACCTCATCATTAGAATGGGTGACATCATCAATAGAGTGGAGGTCAGCTGTAAAATGGTCTAAAAATCTTCTCTTTAAATTGTTCTCACTCCCTCAGTTTTTACTCCACATCCATAATGTTGACATGAAAACTTAGTAAAATTTGTGCTGGTTCTAGTGATGCTAATTTGGAAGCTAACAGACAAACACTTATGGCTCAGGGAGGCCCCGAGCAACAGGAAGTCCAACCAACTGCCTCATCAGCTCAAATTTGAACTAACTTTCTCTCTGTCTACCTCAATGAGTCGGCATTTTCAGGACCAGATACAGTTACACACAGCTGGGGCTGATTGGCTGATTCAACCTCCAATTAGCTTACTCCTCTGCTCTGATTGGTCCATTCATGTTTAGCTATTTTTGGCATTTGAGACCTGTCCTTTTTAACTGTGAATATCCTCAATATATTGCCCTTGATTTTTTCTCCTACTTGATACTAGTACTAGTAGTACTACTACAGGTTTCACTGACACACATAAATCATGTAGTCTATGAAATTCAATGATACTGTTAATAATACTTAATACTACAAGTATTATTTGGATACGCAGTAATTTTCTGGTTGTGACATAAACGATATATTTTAGTTAAAATGACTGCAGGAAGCTGCAAACATCACTTCTTATGGATAAAGATATTTAATGCAGCCACTTCATGCTAGTTAGCGTGCTCGGCTCAATGGGCAGGTGATGGGTGGATCCCAGCAAACGCAGCCCCCAAAATCCAACCTTTTGTCCAGCTCTATAATCCATTTGTTACACTCAGACCAGTTTGTTCTCATTAACCCTCATAAGGGGACTGTGTCTGAGACAAAAGCTCCTGGGGAACAATGAGCAACCCCCACCCTCCACATCCATGCACAGCGCTGCAGCTCAAGTGCCCCCCTTCCAGGCTCATTGTGGCCCCTTGTTGCCCAGAATGTTCCAGTTTATGAGCAAGAGACGGACAGAGCGAGGTACACCTGAAAGAGGGGGTGATGAAAAAGAAAATCCCTATTTCCACATGAACAATGAAATATCTTCAGAAAAACAATCTTCTGTTGTGTTCAGGTCTCTCCATCAATCAGCTGTGAAATAAACCTTGACATGACGTACAAAGGGGAGGAAGGGGAGTTACAGTAATGTCCAAAGACGTGAGAAAGTTTCTGTTTGTCACACCTGTTGGGAAATTGATAGAAAATGTTGTTTTGTTCCATGAGAAAAAGTTGGATTTAAATCAGTTTAAAGTTTGACACAGTCTCCATCTGTTTATGTAATTAGTAATCCGTTTGTAATATTTACATAGTTTAGATGCTCTCAAACAGACATTTTAATATTTATTCAGTATTAACTTATGAGCTTCTCCACCTTCCTCATATGAGTTGTATGCTAACGCTTTTAGCTTAGAGACTACAGTGAAGGTTCCAGTATAATAAATGTATAAATAACGCATTTTTAGATGAATCTGGGATCTTCTTGGATTATGTTGTACGAGCTGAATGAAGTCATTTTATCTGTTTTTATCCCCCTGACATATAATGTGGGAGGTTATGAGATACCGTATTAATCCCACAGGGGGAAATTCTTTCTCTGCATTTGACTCAGGGATGGAAGAATCGCTTTGTCCATCTGTCTGTAAACCTTTTGCGCTTTAAATATTTTTTCATGATCAAACATATGATGGAGTGGTGCTTTTTAGTATTTTAAATATTCTTATTTTCTCATTTTGAGGAAAAATTTTAGACCGGCTATTTTTTTTAAACTTTTTTGTAAAAAAGACGCACTTTTTTTTATAATAAAAAAAAGACGGGCTATTTTTTTATTTAAAAGAAAACAAATTGGGCAATTTTTTAGTAAAAAACAAACAAAAAACGGGCTATTTTCTATTTAAAAGAAAAAAGAATTGGGCTATTTTTTCAAAACTTTTTTTTTTAAGATGGGCTATTTTTTTTATTTAAAGAAAGACTTGGGAATTTTTTATTTAAAAGAAAAAAAGAATTGGGCTATTTTTTTTTATAAAAAAAGACTTGGGCTATTTTATTATTTAAAAGTAATAGAAATTGGGCTATTTTTTTGAAAAAGATGGGTAAATTTTTTTGAAAAAGAGGCTTTTTTTATTAAAAAAAAAAGAAGACGGGCTATTTTTTTTATTTAAAAGAAAGAAAAATTGGGCTCTTTTAATTAAACAAAGACGGGCTATTTTTTTAAAACTTTTTTTTGTTAAAAGATGGGCTATTTTTTTATTTTTAAAAAAGACGAGCATTTTTTTATTAAAAGAAAAAAAATTGGGCTATTTTTTTAAAAAGATGGGCAATTTTTTTGTAAAAAGACAGGCTTTTTTTATTTAAAAAAAGATGCGCTATTTTATTATTTAAAAGAAAAAAGAATTGGGCTTTTTTAATTAAACAAAGACTTTATTTTTTTAAACTTTTTTTTAAAAAAGATGGGCAATTTATTTGTAAAAAAGACGGGCTTTTAAAATAAAGGGCTATTTTTTATTTAAAAGAAAAAAAGAATTGGGCTTTTTTTAATTAAAAAAAGACGTGCTATTTTTTTAAAAGATGGGCTTTTTTATTTAAAAAAAAGGCTTGGGCATTTTTTTATTTAAAAGAAAAAAAGAATATTTGATAAAAGATGGGCAATTTTTTGGTAAAAAGATGGGCGATTTTTTTTAATAAAAAAAGACGGGCTATTTTATTATTTAAAAGAAAAAAAATTGGCTATTTTTCTTTAAAAGAGAGGCAAAATTTTTATAAAAAAGTCTAGCTTTTTTTATTAAAAAAAAGAAGACTTGGGCTATTTTTTTATTTAAAAGGAAAAAGAATTGGGCTTTTTTTAATAAATAAAAAAAGACGGGCTATTTTTTTAAACCTTTTTTTTTAAAGATTGGCTATTTTTTTATGAAAAAAAAAGGCTTGGGCATTTTGTAATTTAAAAGAAAAAAAGAATCGGGCTATTTTTTTAAAAAGGTGGGCTATTTTTAAAATAAAAAAAGACGGGCAATTTTTTCTTAAAAAAAAAACAGATTTGGGCTATTTTTATAATTTAAAAGAAAAAAAGAATTGGGCTATTCTTTATTTTTTTTTAAAAGATGGGCTATTTTCTATTTTTTTAAGACTTGAGCTTGGGCAATTTGTTTTTTTTTATATAAAAACAAACAAACACTTGGCTTTTAAAGTTTCTTTAAACACTTATGAATTATTGCCTCAGTCTCCACAGAAGCTTTTAGAAACCTGTCAGACGCAGCAGCGTCCCATTTAACGGCTGTTTGCTGGATGTGTTTTCCAAACAGAGGTGCAGTAATCAGGTCATTTGTTCTAATGACAACCATTAGAGGTGATGATCGTCACACAGCAGTCAGCCACAGGAATCAGCTGCTCCCTCACACATACACACTTCTCAGGGTTAGACAGTAAAATGTTAAATATCCAATAAAGTAATTTAATGTTTTTAAAAAGGGTGAAGCGCCTATAAATAATATCTACTTCAGATCAAACGATTTAGAATGAATTAACAGATAACATTAACAGACTTTTACGCGTTTGTTTTTGTCCGTCCGTTGGTAGAATTACTCAAAGTTAGGCAAATTTAATGACATTTTGTGACAGGATGGGGCTGAAAAGTCAATTCAAAAGTCAATTAAATTTTCTTTTCAATATCTTGAAATGTAAAATTCTAATCATAAAAACAAAATCACCTCTTATGGACAATCTGAACCGGTATTCGGCCAAACGAAATTTATTCTCCAACATTTTCCCAAACAACACAAAAATTACTGAACCGATTTTTGTATGTTTAAAAAACCAATTGACCAACAATATTGGTAATAATCATTGGTTGCAGCCTTATTCTCTATCAATAAAGGAAGGACTGGTTGGAATCAGATGGTGCACAAGTTAAAAAATGAGTCAAAGTTTTTGTGAAGATACAAAAAAACTTTATTTACAGTCAACAACAAAGAGGAATACCGTTTTACATAACGGCCGTGTAGAACGTTGGGTTGTGGGGTTTTACAGTGGGTCATATCCAGGCCCAAATTCATTGACCCTCTTCAGCAGGGCTGCTTTCACTGCACTGATCTTCTGGTCCAGCTCCGTCAGACTGCAGGCCTGGAGGACAAACCAAAGAAAACCGCGGATCAGAACAAGATGAACTCCTCCAACCAGCAACAGACAGGAAATCATCCACTGACCTGAGAAACGGACGTCTTTGCTCGCTTGTGGAGGTGACTCTACAGAAAAACACATGAAAACAAGTTCAGTTTCTAAACCTGGATCCAGTTTTGAGAAGCATCCTGAGGTTCTCCTCAAGGACTGAAAGAATCATTCACTCAGGAGCCAATCAGAATACAGCCCTGAAGCTCTGTCCTCGCGTCAGCTTTACTTTTGCTGCTGAACCAAACAACGTCAGCATAATTCTGTCCCAGTGTCTGATTATAGTTAGCAGACACGTGTTGGGTAGCGACATTGTTTTTGAGGGTCAGGTACAGACATTTTTGGTTGCTGTTGGTCAGCAGTTAACTTCTTTGAATTAGCTGCTAGGAGCTTTTTAAATCCGTTGGTGGGTCATACATCTAACATCAAGTCACATCTTCACAGAAGGAACAGACTATAAAAGGGGACTAGACACAGACACAAGATGTTTTACAACACTAAACCTTCTCTAATAAATACGTAATAATAAATCACACAGTGGATTTCACTTTGCCTTTATCTTCTTCATGAAAAACAAAGAGGTGAACCTGAACCTGCAGAAGATTAAGGCAGAAATACAGAAAGTATTCGTGTAAATTTAAGGTTATTTTAATGGTGCTTTGCTTCTGTTTGGAAGAGATCTGACAGACTTGAAAAGGGACGTCACAGTTAAAAAGAATGACTGTAATAAATGTGGATTCATGAGACATAAATGGTAAGAAATCGAGGAATTGTTTATTTCTGCATAATTTGTTAAGGAGCCTCTTTTGCTGTTCAGGATTTAAATGTTTTGAAAAGCCAACTGTGTGCAGCTCTTCAGAAAACCCCCAACTCCAGTATTTAGTGAAAAAAGTGGTACTCTGAGTATAAAAGGCCCCGTTGGTTTATTCAGACACTCCACATCTCTGCTCACACAACATGCAGTGAGTCAAAAGCAGATGGAGAGCAGCGTACTCAGGAGCAGCATGCGGTGCTGTGAAGAGACATGCAGCATCTGAAGCACACTCACTCAGATAACTAAACATACGCTGGACAGACTCCTTCAAACATGGGAAATTAGAGTCTGCGTGACTCCGCCCACCTGAACATCAAGTCCAATAAGTTCCTTGGAGTCATATCTGGAGTCTGAGCTTCCCTTTAAAGCATGCTGAGGTAAAAAAGTAGAGATTTCTCAAGTGATCTTTGAGTTCACATCACCAGGCTGAAGGGACTCATCCAGATCTTTTTTTTTTTTTTGCCTTCATTTGACACAAATCTGATTTTTAGGGCTGTGAACGCAAAAATCTGACCTTTTCAAATCTGAGTCTCTTACATTTGTGATTTTAGATTCACACCTGATTCATGTGACCTGAATGAGAACGGTCAGTTTGTCATGTGTCTGTTTACATATGAAAATGCTGATTTATATTTTATTTGATCATTATTGTTATAAATAATAAAGTTCATTATTATTTAGACTCACCGTGGACTGAAAGTACTCGGGTGAGAGTCCCTCCAACTCCAGTATTCGATCCTCCAGCTTCTTCAGCCTCTGGTAGATGCTCAGTGGAACCGGACCGACTGAGGAACGAAACATTTAATGAATATTGATTATTTTAAATGATAAATTCAACAAATGTAACGTGGAGATTGTAAGTGAGAGATGGAAGTGTTGAATAGAAGAAGAGGAATTTCACATTTTTTTGAACACTGACTTGTTCTATAAAAATGAAGCAGCATGCATTGAGATCTGTTCACTTTTGATCTGATAACGGTACCGTTGTTAACATCAGAGGAGGAATCTGTTCACAACAGAATCCAAGGCTACATGTAAACCTGAGCCTGGTTTATTTTGCTTCTCTGACCTGTTGGGAGTTTCAGGTGAGTCTCGATGTTGTGAAGTCGTTCTTCAATGGCTGCATTTCCACAGTCTCTGGCCTTTGGCCCCCTCTGCTGCTCCCCAGCCACTCCTTGACCTCCCCCACGGGTCTGGGGTCCATAAGTGTTGACCACCCTTGTAACTAGTCAATCAAAACGACACATAAACCGGTGATATCCATGTATCTATAGCACAATAATAACCAGAGATGGTTTAACAGAGTCCATGAATAAAGCACACAGGTGCTTCGTTCATTTACAGTGAAAAAATCTTTCTTTTTTTCAGCACTTCTATTTTTTTTATTTATCATTTTGTCATCATACCTATAATGAGTGGATTTAATTGCATTAATTAAAGAAAAACAACATTTCTTGCCTCATTTTTCAAAATGATATGTAATTTTTCAAAATGTCACGTTGACCTTTGTGGCTCCTCTTTATTTTTTCTTACCTTTCACGTGGCTTTTAAAACCTGGATACGGGGTGAAGACGGCGTCTGTCCTGGCGCAGCTGTTTTCTACAGAGGAGAAACTGTATTTAGAATGTCATTTTAAAGTGATATATTCAGTATACACATCATTAGTGTGTCCTGGTTTCTATAATTGTGTCTCACACAGGCTGTGAATTTTAAAAAAAAGGCCCTCTGTCTTGTTTTTCTGGACCGAGCTGCTCGTGTTTCGAGGCCGAGGGTGTTAGCTACTTCAGCCCCACTCCTGGAGCAGTTCAGCCTGACCTCTCGCCTCTGGAAATCAGCTCTCTCCCAAACATTGGCAATCTGTGTGCAAGGCTCCCCTCTCCACCCTGCCCCCACCCTTCTTCCCCCATTCTCACCCTGATTGCAGTCAATCACGTTGCAAAACTCGCGTACATTGTTTTCATTGATCTCCATCTGCTTGCGCTCCATAAATGCAGATATTCGGCGCTCAATCTGTGGTTACAAAGGACAAGACACAGACAATAATAATACAGCATGTATGTTTTTTTGTGTGTGACTACAAACAGGTAAGTCTCATGCAGCAATTTGCATCCCATGGAATATGAAATCTAGCAGGAAATTAGCCAAAACAGTAGAAGTGCTCGCCATCATCACATGATGGAATATGAATACTGTTTGCTTGTCTACCAAAATAAATGCACAACAGAATGAGGCCTCTTGTCCTTCATCCACATGCAATCTCAGAGTAATGAGCATCCACTTCATAATCCAACAAGGACCTGGCCCTCTCTCAAAGCCCTCCAGCAATGTGGTTTGTTCTATCCGACCACGGCGCTGAAGAAGCCCTTATTCTCTGCTGAACTTATCAGATCTCCATCAAGCGTTGCTTCACTGCACCACATCCTTGGGAGCAATTACTTATGATTATTCATTTGCTCTGACCGAGTAAAGAGGGCTCAGAACTGTCACAGCTGACAGATCTGCTGACTGAGACCAACCTCTGACTTCCTGGCTCGGATCTGAACCATGATGTCATCAGCTGCCGCTGTGCTCTCTGCAGCCTCCGAGCTGGGAGGATGGTGATCTTTGAGAGATGAAGAGGCGACGGCATCGTCTGATGTGTTGTCTTGTGTAGGTGACGTATAAGCGTCAGTGGCCACCAGTCTGTTTAAGCTTTCTGAAACAGCCTACATGAAACAGAGAACTTTGCATAAAAGGTCAAATGTTTTTAAATTAAATAACCGTACTAAGAAAGTCAAACTAAATCACAGGTTTAAAATAAAGATTTACTGGCCATCAATTCAAATTGGTTTCTGTAAACCCTTTTAGCATAAATCAATGTTTATTAGCAATCCACTTCACCTGTAATTTACTGATATGCTGCCGTAAACAACTGGACACGTGAGCATCTGGAGAGGACGGAGCATCCAAAGCATCCAAAGCATCGGTGTTGACGTCTATTCTCAGGACAGCCTCACTTATTTTGAGCTGAATTTCAAAAACACAAACAAAAGTGATTTTACGCTAGTCGAGCTCAGACTAAGGGGGTCTTAAAATCAGGTTGCATCACATATGAGGAGAAACTTCGGATTTTCTTCACATTCATCTCAAACATGCAAAAGATTAGTAAATAAAGGAGCATCAGACACCACAGGATAGTAAGATCTTCTTGTCAGAGAGTGATGCAACACTTCCTGTGATTGACTAATGTAAATAACTACCATAGCATCAGTGGAAAGTCACTAGTGATGTATACCAATACTAATGATTCACTACTGTGAATCATTAGTATTGGTATAGTTTACTAAAAGAAATGTTTTCCCCCCAACATACAGTATCACACACAGTATGTGGTGTTCAGGTCCACTGGACCTAAGGGGAATAGAAGTGTGGCAACTGTAGCTAAAGTCAAAAATGAAAGCTCTTTAGGCTGAGGGCAAGAAGGCAACTCAGGATTTGATCACAGCATTTCCCATTTATCTATTAAATTTACAGCCTCATGTCTCCCAGGTGTCACTGCTGTGATAGGACCACATGTGAAAGTGGCCCGAACTCAGAATCATAAAGATCAGAATCCATGTGATTTGTGCTGTTCCCACTGTCATGAAAGAAAAAACACACATCCGAGCCACATATGAGGGGGAAAAAAGAGAAAAAAAAGACTGACCACTTTTACCTGCATTTTGAACGTAGCCAAATACCACTTTTGTTGGTAAATGTGACCTAGCAGGGGTTAATGGTAAATATTAACCATACATGATCTCTATATTGATTGCAGTTGAGAGAAAGTCAACATCTTTTAAGTATTTTTACATAACCTCAACAAAACCATGAACACCACTTTAGAGGGAACAGTGTAGAAATGCAGTGTAAGCATCTATTATTCTTCTCTTGCAAGACAACGGGCAAGAATAGAGAATAAATGTTCAGAATAAAACAACCAAACCTGACTCATAATTCATCTGATAGAAAGAGCAAGAGGAGCTGTGTCAACAGTAGCGTTGATAATGTCAATAAAGATTTGTTTAAATCGATTAGCAGCTAGTTTAGCCATGTCTGAACATGTAAATAACTACGTTTGTTAAAGTTAGAACAAAATGATTTATCAGAAACACAAGTAGTTACTTTGTCGTAACTTGCTGGTCGAAAACACCTGAATGTTGAATGAACTGAGAGGAGCTGCGCAGCAGGTATGCTAAAAACATTAGCATGTAGCTAGCTAACAACACGGGCTGAAGCAGACGCTGTTTAGTGATAAATGACTCAATCGGTGTAAACCAACCTCTTTACCGAAGTCTGCCAGTAGCCTCAGTATCACACACATACAGTCCCTGTAGCTGGACATGCCAGAGGGTTGTTTTGAAGGAGCAGGATTTACACCGGACTTCATTGTTTCCGCCATTACTGTTCGCCGGCTGCACTATACTGCCCGCTGATTGGTTGAAACGACGAGCGCGTGCGCGGTAGATGAGAGCCATGCTGCACGCGCGCTCGCAGCCATTCGTTCAGAGTACACAGTTACTGTAGTAATCAAAGAATACCGTAATATTTTATCTGCACTTTATTTGACTCTATTTGCTGTTTAATCTTTATTTTAAAGCCTTAACATGAATGATTACAATATCTACGCTTTCATTAATATTTTATATAATATTTTATAATTATGTTATGTTGATTCAAAATAGGTCTTCTACGTTTTAAAGTGTTGTGTCATTTTTATCTTGACTTTTAAAGTTTTCAGTTTTTAATCTGTTTTGACTGTTAGTAATGCTTATGATGTTTCAAAAGGGAATATATAAGTAAACTTTATGATTATTAATATTATTAGCATTGAAATAGTCTATATTCTAAGTACATTTCAGATGTAAAAAAGTACAAAAATATTAACAGAAAGCATCAAACATAAAAGTACTCCTTATGCATACAGTATATATTACAGTATTACTCCTCTATCCATTATTCAATCCATTTCAGGTTGTTGTTTATACCTGGGAGTCCATTTAAACAACAACCTGAAGTGGATAATCCATGTCGATGCAATATCCTTTCTTCTTTTTTTTAACGTGTTTCACAAATATCTGTAGCATACTTGAATGAATGTTGTATGCTCTTTTTTTTAATAGTTTGTATGCACTATTTCTACAAAGCACAGGACATGTTTGATCCTAACACCTCCATGCTGGGATCTTATGTAACTCTGTCACCTTGTGTTATTTTTTGTCTAATATTTTCTTCTATTTTCTATTTTGATATTATATTATCTTTCGTCTGATATTGTACACAGCAGTATGACTGCATCACTGTCCATGGCAAATGTCCCCTCTTGTCTTATCTTATCAAGATGTTAACATTAGCATTTTAATATTGAAACTAGTCCACTTGGTTATATTTCTAACAATGTGAAGTAGTTTAATTAATAACAAATCATATTTTACTAACTGGTCATATGTTTTGTGTTTGCAAAATGAAAGTATGAAACATACCTTATAGCTATGATTTCTGGATTCTTTCTAATGTCATATCATCATTTTTTTCTTTTTATGTCATTATTTTCATTTTTAGGCCTATATCTTTGACTCAGGGTTAGGTTTTTTTTTTAAATAGTTTAAATATGTAAAAAATACTTTCAAACTGTCTCTGTGTACTGAGATGCATTAATAAATCTGCTGTTTGTTGCCTAAAGGTAGCAGCTGATGTTGATATATTGAGGAGAGGCTAAGACGTCACTTTGTGCTCATTGACAGCTGAAAAGGTTTAATGTCTCCGTTAAAACATATCTGACAATCATGTAAATGTCTCATACTAATGTATAGATCAGTGCACAGTAAAGCCTTTCAGTAATTGGTGGAATGAAAGATGAACGATGCTCAAAGAAGAAAATTAATTGCATTAAAGCCTTGATTACAGCTTAAATAACAGAAGAACATTGTTTTGTCATGATTTCCAGTCTGAATCTGCAGCCTGCAGACTGGACTAACTCATATGTGAGATTTGCTTGAGTTTCTTCTCCAGCTTTACTTTTCAAACAGGAGAAAGAATTATTAGTGAGCTCGAGGACATTGTCCCTCAGACGGGGGCAGACTGCAGCAGGGCGTTGGGATGGGAACCTGGCGACAATGGCGTATTTTTCTGAGTTGAGTGACTGTGGGAAAATCTCCCTCCTCTATTCAGACATTTTTCTCTTCTTTTCATATAATGGGCAGAGAGACTGATGAAGGCAACAACAGAAAAAAAAGAACAATTACAGGCAACAAGAAAGCTCAACCACTCAGAGCTCAGTAATGCTCTCTAGAATGGTTAATCATTTTAGGAAGGGGTCTGAAGACAAGCCTTTTTTACTTTAATTCATCTCTGGGGTGATTTTTTTTCCACCTGAAACAGGAACTGTAACACTTGACATGGTTTGACATGCTGAGCTGAACGTTCCCACACAGCAAGAATCCCAGGAATTAAAAAAACTGCTCAATTTGCTTGGCTGCACATCCGAGAGCTGAGTCATAAAAAAAACAAAAACTGAAACACTTGTGATTTAAGGTGCTTATATTAGATTTATAATATATATTTATATTTTGTATTCATAAAATAGGAGAGGATTAGTGGTGGAAGAAGTAGTCTAAGTTTCTTTAAATTAGTTCACTGTAAAATATAAGTGTTGGACACAGGATCTACTTTAAGCGACACAAAGTTAAAGCTAATTTTGCAGAAGATTTCAGATTGTACAGTGTGTAAATAACATCTTTTCAAATGAGTCTGGGATCTCAGGACTTCTGGAGGCTATAGGCTAATTTATGCTGTACGATACAGACGGATATGGATACGGACGGAGTCCTCCGTACGTCTTCTGCGCTCATTTTCTACGTATTTGGGACGTTTTTGGAGAGCTTACGGATACGAAACGGACGAAACAGAACAATACCACCGGAAATGGGGGGGGCAGTGTAGCTACAGTTCAAGCAAGGCATGACAAATGTGTACGGAAACATGAAGAAGAAAAAAGTGAAGTGAAAAAGTGAAAAAAAAATCGATGTATTTAATGGCCTCTCAGACCACCGTCGAGGACATCGTTACCTCTGCTTTTATCACTTTGTATTTACTTGTGACATCATCACGACCGTCAACATATTTGTTGTTGTTGTTCCATTAAACTTGTTGGGAGGACGGGTTCTGGGCCAGAACAGACCTCATTAAATTAAATGCAGATCAGAATGTTTTCCTTTCTGAAACATTGCCTTAAAGGGATTTAGTCAACATTTCTTTCATTTGTCAGGATAAGGCCTGATTGCATTAAAGGAGAATGTTGGTGGAGGGATACATCACCGTTTAGTTTTGTGTTTGTTTTTTTTAAACTAGTCTCCATCTTCTTCAGATGTTCAAAAGAATTCTGTGACGCTGTTTTGCTGTGAAGCTCCAGAAATGTCCAAAAAGTTTGCACAGTTTCCCATTCAGTAAAGTTAAAATACCACAAAATTCAAATTAGTTTCTTAGAATGCTATTAAATATCTACTAACTGTCTACTAACTGCTTATACATGCTGAATAGGAGCCAGGATGATGGTCTGGTTCATTAGGATGCTGTCTGCAGAGACCAGGTGGAGGCGGTGGAGGGAGAGGGTGAAGAGGCCTCTCTCCTCCGTCACATCAGCCACCTGCAGGAAAGCAGAAAAGGTCTGCTTTTGATCCCGTCTGCTCCTCAGAGGCAGATGATGTTGACAGAGCATGAGACGGAGGGTCAGGAGAAAGAGGCAGGAGGACTGGAGGTTTTGTCTCCTTTAAATAAATGCATGTATTCATTTCCTGTCTGCAGCAGCTGAACATGTAGAAATGTTTGAATGACTTACTGTTAAAATACACATTAAACCATGAAGCAGGAAAACATCACAGAGGATAAAATATTTTTAATCCTTCACTGCTTGAGACCAGTGGCGGATCTAGAATTTTTCTAAATCAGGGGCCATAGAGGGGCCACATGTTTTACAGAGGGGCCAAATATACACTACCAGTCAAAAATTTGGACACAGTTTCCCATTCAAGTGGATGGGTAACTGTGTCCAAACTATTGACTGGTACTGTATGTCCAACATTTATGCACATTTCCTTATTCAGTAAGATGTAAACACAGAATATTTCACCAGTCATTCATTGTTTGCTGTTGGCTCCATAGCTTTAAGTAAAGACACACATAATTGAATATATTATGCAAATTGTGCCTTTTTCAAACACATTGTGTTCATCAAAAAAGTTTAGCAAATATTGAATTTTAAACTAGGATGCATAAACAAATATAAAACATAAGACACTTTTTTCCAATTATGTAATACATAAAATAATTTAACTTTTTTTTACATTAAAGACAATACTTATATACTATATTACAGCATACACAACAATTTAGAGGAGAAAAACTTGACACAGACAAGTATTCAAGTTGTAAACAAACAGGAAAAAAAAGACAGACAAGTGACAGGACAGGGGCACTTCAGGGGCCAATCAGATTTCAGCTGGGGCCAGTGCCCCTCTGGCACCACCCCTGGATCAGCCCCTGCTTGAGACTAAAGCTACGTTCACATCACCTCTGTTACAGCTGATGGTCCATTACTGCAGGGACCTGTATCTATCTCTACTGTGAACATCTGTCCTCCAATCAGCAGACATGTGATCACTGATATGTTTTCACACCAGTCATCTGATCAACAGTAGTGAATGTATGATGACATTTAGCTCTTGAGGACAACAAACACTTGGGTCAATGTGAACGCAGCATAAGCAGTGTGTTGGTGGCAGTAGATGAGAAGTCAAGGGGATCAAAGGATTCATCCTTTGGGGACAATAAATGCCTGAACAAAAATTCCTATATGATGGATCCAATAGTTGAGATATTTCAGTCTGGACCGACACAACAAACCAACAACCCTCTGTTAGCATGGCTAAAAACACAACAAAGTGTTTTTACTCCACCTGACTGTCAGTGAGATGATGTGATGGAGAAACCACCTCAGTCCTGAGTCCTCAGGCTGAAACGTCACCTCACAGGTAGGTTCTTGGTTCAGAGCATTATTGACCCACTTCGACTGCAGCACACCGTCGGTCCTGTCGTATCTCCAGTCAGCTCCCCATCTTCAGCTTGGTCGTGGACAGCCGCTTAATCAGCTTCATACGTGTTCCCCTGCACATACAGATGGAGAGCAGAGATCTGACCCGTGTTCTGATGGCTTCCATCACATGATCGTCTGTAAATGGTGAACAGAACCTGTTAAACGTTGTGGCAGATCTGGATTGTAGGACGGATCCAGAATATTTTTCCACTTTCCTTTCCACTGTGCTGAATAGGGAGTTTGGACATTTTTCCTAATTACACAGATTCTACATATCTGATTTGCATTAAACTTTGTGGAGGGGCGGAGCCTGGGTCAGGCCAGGTAAACAGACATATAGGACTTTTTGGCCTTGGAGGAGTAATGCTATAGGCTACTAGGTTTTGGTTGTTTTATGTTTAGTAGAATAAAACAACTCTGTTTTATGTTCATCACTGCACACATAGTCAACAGAAAAGCCACAAGTAGACGCAATTTTGCATAGTTCTATTTGCATCTTCGCCTGAGTTCAAAAATTTCAGTTTGGGCTAAAAAGTCATTCAACTTAGATCACATGAGTAAAAACAAATGATCCAGCCACCATAAGAAGCTTCACCCTGTTCCTTTAAATACTGATATCATTATTAAATACAGTTCCAGAGCAGATCTTTTACTTACATTCCACCACTACTATATGACACTGTAATAATACGAAAATGTTTGAAACATTTATTGGACGTTGAATATTTATTATCGTCTCTCCTTTAGTCTGTATCCCAGTGTCCTGCATACACCTCTCCCCCTATCCCCACCCCCCCTCCTCATCTCATGACACCACCCCTGCCCCCACCTTCAGCCGGCTGCACCTGTCACCTGCAGGCCTCAGCCTACATTCAGGATCAATTTACATAACCTCATTTAGCAGTTCACAAATCAGAGCCATTAAGAGCTCCTAACAGGAACCGAGGGTTCTAATTTAGCTTGCCTTTCACAGTGGGAAAATTGTTCAGTTCAAGCCTGCAAATAAAGATTCAGGTCTTGGCTTTGATTGTTGATTGTGATGGTAAATGTACAGATGATTAGAACACATTTTGCACCCTGTATTGATTTCCTGCCAAAAACACAGCAGGCACTGGTCCTGCACTGGGAAACCACTGAGGACGTGAGCAGGAATGGAGTTTGTTGCAGACATTGATATGTACATATATTAGTTTTGAATAAACTAGTACAACTGTGACAGTTCTCTGCAAAATATGAAATAAAGATGTAAAGATGATCTATTAATTATTTACTGTTGGCAAACAGAAGCATTAAAACATGTTTAAAAAAATACAATCTATTGAATCAATAATAAGAATTTAACGCTGTGCTGAAAGCTGCACAATCATTTTTCTGCAGACTTACATGCTATAATTTACATTTCTGTGGTGACAGTAGCACAAGACCAATTCAGGGTGAATAGAAGTCAAGAGTTGAAAAATTATTTCCAGTCTGCATTCAATTTGGTAAAGATGGGTTCATAGAATAAAGAGGCTGATTCAGATTTTCCACTTGTTCACCACTAAAACTTGGTAGAACTGTTTTTTGAAAGGGGCCTTTTTGGGGGGGAAGCATGCTTTAATTAAACAACAAATCATCCCTCCTCTCCCCCGGCGTTCAGACGCATATGTTTGCACTTCAGGCTGTAGAATGAGGAGGACGCTCGGCGTGAGATGCAACCAGCCGCCTACAGATTTTGTCTGTTGCAAAATGTCATTGCATAACACCAGTCAAGAGCAGTCGATAACAGCAGGATCAGAGAGTTTGAGGTTTACGCACTGACAGACCCAGACGTGTTGCACTGACTGTATATTTATATAAAAGCTTTGGGGGTCAAACACAGAAATGTTCCTGAGGCGTGATTCAGTGAAGTGGCCCCGTCCAGCTCCGGTCCAGCTCGTTTTAGTCGTTTCACTTGAGGATAATTTATTACAAGTGTGCAGAGCAGGTCTATGTGGGGGTTGGGATTTAGCAGAATGGTGCTTGAAAATGCTATAGCAACCAACAAGAGGTTGTGGGCCTTTGGTGAAAGCAACTGTTTAAAAAGAGAGATGCATACTGATCATGGTGGTGGAACATTTTAACAAAACACTGAGTTAAGCAGCAGATTTTCTCTACAGCTTTAAAACAGAAGACTATATAAATGTTTTTTAATTATGACAATGTTTTTAGGTGGTTGTTAAATTAATTAAAAAAATAAAACCTGTGTTTCTGTGATCCTGATGCTGAAAATCAAACATTAAAACAGATTTATTCATCATTCATTCAGTTCATAATTCATGACCTCATCCAATCAGAGGAGGTTATATATAACATTAAAGCTGCAAGCAGCATTGTTGGGCCCTCGCACTCCGGCGCCCGTCGGCCGTGCAGCAACTTCGTTCTCATTACGGCATACCTAGATCAATGCAAGGCTCTGTATCTGCATGCATTATGGACACTGACGGAGGGATTGTGATTTGCCTCATTTTGTCCACTATGTGGCGCTAGACACTACCTAATAATTTTGACTGGTCTTTCACTTTCACTCATGTGAAGCCCACACCATGAAAATGTAATCAAAATCAAATAAAAATTGTCACACGAGACATTTTTGCATTTGCCAGCAGGTGGCGCTATCACTGTTACTCAATATTTTTATGTAGATGTCTTCAGGGTGGAACTTTAAACATATCTACCAAGTTTCATACATGTAGGTTAAACACAAACTCAGATATGCTAATTTGAAGTTTTCCAGGGGGCGCTGTGGAGCCATTTTGCCAAAACCGATCCTGTGAACCATAAGAGATCATAAGTAGTACCGCCTTTGACGAGTGCGTCAATTTTGGTGAGCATCTGAGCTTCCCTGGCCTCTCAACACCAACTTCAGCAAAGTCAGCGATTTCATGTAGAAAAAGATCGTTGAGGGTTTCTCTGCTGCTGAACATGGTGGACGACACAAGGGTTAAATATAATCAATCATCATAAATACATGTCTGGAGTTTTAATGGCTTCTTTATTTCAGTTTCTCCTGTGTTGTGATTGTTTGGTTGGTTTCGTTGCTGACTTCAGTGAAACTCTCAGCTCCTATCAGCCACTTTTCAGGCCTTTTTTTAGCTGAAGACAGTTTAGCAGATGCTCCCTAAACTCATCTTCCACCTAAAGCCTCACACTGACTGAGATTAAATTGCTTTAAAAAAAAGGGGGGGGGAGTTTGGACTCCAGCCAGTCCATCACTCCAAAAAAAAGGGACACGGAGGAGACAAACTGTTGTTGTTGTGCAGCCCAGACGAATTACTTTTAATGAACATGTAATTAATGGAAATAGACTCGACGGTTTCAAAGCAAACAACGATTCTAATTGATTTGCATTTCCCTTTTTGGATGCTCCAATTCCGCTTTGTCCGGCGTCTCTATTGATTAGCCACTCTGTGTATCGCTCCGCATGTGTTTTCCTTCATTAACAGATAACGGGTTCCTGACTACTCCCGTCCCTGGGTTTAATGTTGCTTAATGTCTACTTTGTTCCCGTGTCATGTTGGAGGGCAGCAAGGATAATGAGAGGGTGGGTGGGCCTGCAGGAAGGCAATAGTGTTTAGGAGGCCGGTTGCAAAGGGGATCAGTGGAGAGGTTAGAAAAGCAGAACCTTTTTTTGGAGCTGAGACGCAGCGTGAGTCCGATTCTCACTTACAACTGCTGTTTTCTGCTAAACTGCCATTTTACCACCAACACCTGATTTTATTGAGCCGCCTCTGAGATAAAGCTGGGGGTGTTTTTAACATATAGATGTGCCTCCGTGTCTCTTTGGGGATTGGTTTACAGGAGCGTAAATGTGCCTCTGTTAGGATGTAAAGCCTTATTCTGTCCACTTCCGTTCTTTTACACTCTAAATTGACCGAGTAAGAAATCAGAGGCTACATCCCACGGAGTCATTCATCCACAGGAACAGCACACAATGACAATTGGCCTAAAAAGAGAACGTTGTGAACAGAATTGCATGTTAGCTAATTGTTAATTTAAGCGGCTCGCAGTGGCTAATTATGTCGGCACAGCCAAGCCATTTGCATGATGGACCAGCCACCTGCCTGAAGGCACTGCCAGGGCAAACTATGTAATTACTGAACAGCAGTGGGGCAATTTTTGACTGTCGCCCCTTTTGTGTCACATGAATTCCTCATAATGACATATTTCATTAGGGAGGCAAATATCACCCGTCCTCGGTGGCGGTGAACAAAAGTCTCAACAGGTCCTCATCCAGGACCCGTTTCCATGCACCTCCAGGCCGTGTTTGTCTGAACCTGTGGTTGCGTTTGTCTGTACTGAGTTAAATGACGAGTTGTGTCTTTTCTCAGCTCAGGGATGAGGCCTGAACTCATCAAGCTGTCAAAGGTCTACAGGATCCTCTTCGGAGCAGGATTCAGGCTTCTTTAGCCAGAACTAGTGGTTCTGGCTAAAGAAGCCTAGTTTTACTGTGAACAGTGTAAAGTTTGATTTATTTTAATCAATAACTCAAATCAAACATTTATAGTAGTCATGTGTTATTTCGATTTTGTAATAGTTATTATTGGTCAGTTGGATGGTTGGTTGGATGGTTGGTTGGTTGGTTGGTCTGTTGGTTGGTTGGTTGGATGGTTGGTTGGTTGGGCTGTTGGTCTGTTGGATGGTTGGTTGATCTGTTGGTCTGTTGGTTGGTTGGTTGGATGGTTGGTTGGTTGGTTGGTCTGTTGGTCTGTTGGATGGTTGGTTGATTGGTTGGTCTGTTGGTTGGTTGGTTGGATGGTTGGTTGGATGGTTGGTTGGTTGGTCTGATGGTCTGTTGGATGGTTGGTTGGATGGTTGGTTGGTTGGTCTGTTGGTTGGTTGGATGGTTGGTTGGTTGGTTGGTCTGTTGGTTGGTTGGATGGTTGGTTGGTTGGTTGGTTGGTTGGTTGGTCTGTTGGTCTGTTGGATGGTTGGTTGGATGGTTGGTTGGTTGGTTGGTCTGTTGGTCTGTTGGATGGTTGGTTGATCTGTTGGTCTGTTGGTTGGTTGGTTGGATGGTTGGTTGGTTGGTTGGTCTGTTGGTCTGTTGGATGGTTGGTTGATCTGTTGGTCTGTTGGATGGTTGGTTGGATGGTTGGTTGATTGGTTGGTCTGTTGGTTGGTTGGTTGGATGGTTGGTTGGATGGTTGGTTGGTTGGTCTGATGGTCTGTTGGATGGTTGGTTGGATGGTTGGTTGGTTGGTTGGTTGGTTGGTTGGTCTGTTGGTTGGTTGGATGGTTGGTTGGTTGGTTGGTTGGTTGGTCTGTTGGATGGTTGGATGGTTGGTTGGATGGTTAGTTGGTTGGTTGGTTGGTTGGTCTGTTGGTCTGTTGGTCTGTTGGATGGTTGGTTGGTTGGTCTGTTGGTCTGTTGGATGGTTGGTTGGATGGTAAATGATAGCTCAAAAAATACCAAATGCCTAAAAAATACTTTACCTTTTATATGTCTGAATATTTCTCTTGATGTTTTTGTGACTTTTGAATGTTTCCATACAACATCACATAGCAGGCCTATTTTTTGTCATATTTTCCTAATCAGTGGTGTGAGATGTAAGAAGAAAAGTCCTACCTAACTCTAGAAAAAACTCCATTACAAGTCTGGCATTCAAAAATATACTTATAGAAGTTTATCAGCCTATAAGAATGCAGAAAGGTAGTAGTTTCGATTTAGATTATTCATGCCTAATAATATACTGAGGTACTTAAAGTTTGCAGGTGGAGCTGGTTTTAATTACCTCACATCATGTTTTGTAGTTTAATTTGATGTAATACTCAAGTAAAGTACTTCACTGTTCTGTTCTTTGTATTGGCTAACATTCAATGCTAAACTTTTCCATCTCCATGCCCCTAAATTAGAGTGTTATCGTATTGTTTATACCTATGAGGTTACTTTAAGTTCACTTTAGCTCATGTCTTTTGTCAGGGTCGTCCTGGACTATTCACTGCATCATTAAATGGAGACGTTGCTGCTGCAGGCCTGCAGAGCGAGCAGCAGGACCCGGGTCGGTCTGGAGGGTCTGCTGTTAACGGGGTTAGTGATGACTCACTGGTTTCCAAAGGACTCCTGCTGCTACTGTACACACACAGACACACACAGACACACACAACTCAGCTGGGCTCGTCTAATTGGCATGTTTAACAGGAGCACGTGCACACAGACACACACACACACACACACACACACACAGACACACACACACACAGACACACACACACACACACACACACACACAGACACACACACACACAGACACACACACACACACACACACACACACACACACACACACACACAGACACAGACAGACAGACAGACAGACACACACACACACACACACACACACACAGACACACACACACACAGACACACACACACACACACACACACACAGACACACACACACACAGACACACACACACAGACACACACACACACACACACACACACACAGACACACACAGACACACACACACAGACACACACACACAGACACACACACACACAGACACACACACACACACACACACACAGACACACACACACACACACACAGACACACACACACACAGACACACACACACACACACACACACAGACACACACACACACACACACAGACACACACACACACAGACACACACACACACACACACACACACACACAGACACACACACACACAGACACACACACACAGACACACACACACACACACACACACACACAGACACACACAGACACACACACACACAGACACACACAGACACACACACACACAGACACACACACACACACACACACAGACACACACACACACACACACAGACACACACACACACACACAGACACACACAGACACACACACACACAGACACACACACACACACACACAGACACACACACACACACACAGACACACACACACACACACACAGACACACACAGACACACACACACAGTGACACACACACACAGACACACACACACACAGACACACACACACACACACACACACACACACACACACACAGACACACACAGACACACACACACACAGACACACACACACACACACAGACACACACAGACACACACAGACACAGACACACACAGACACACACACACACACACACACACACACACACACACACACACACAGACACACACAGACACACACACACACAGACACACACAGACACACACACACACAGACACACACAGACACACACACACACACACACACACACAGACACACACAGACACACACACACACAGACACACACAGACACACACACACACACACACACACACACACAGACACACACAGACACACACACACACACACACAGACACACACACACACACACACACAGACACACACACACACACACACACACACACACAGACACACACACACACACACACAGACACACACACACAGTCACACACACACAGACACACACACAGACACACACACACAGACACACACACACACACAGTCACACACACACAGTCACACACACACAGACACACACACAGACACACACACACACACACACAGACACACACACACACACACACACACACACACAGACACACACACACACACACACACAGACACACACACAGACACACACACAGACACACACACACACACACACACACACACACACACACACACACACACACACACACACACACACACACACACACACACACACACACACACAGTAGGTCTATGTGATCTATTCAGTTTATAATCTGTGTTTTTATTTTAATCATAAATATCCTTAAAGGTAGAGTTTGTAGAATCTTAGGAGGAAAATGTAGAAATTCTCTTGTTGCAGCTAAAATTTGGAGCCAGAGAATTAAAAGAAATACAAACACAAACAAATTTTTGGTTTATTTGGATGAAAACAAAAACAAAATCAGACAGTCTCACCTGTAAACCTGAATATTTAACATCTATCAGTTATTCCACCTATAAAACTACATCCAGGCTACGTTTGCTCAGGTTTAATGTTCGTTGAAGGTGTTTGTGGATGAAAATATTCATTTGTTTGTGGAGGACATACAAAAAATGTTCTGGATCAAATGAGTGATTGATAGGATTAACCAAAGGAGCCCATTATATTGGGATGAAGGAACTAATGGACTTTTGATAATATGAGATGTCTGAGCAAAATGAATTCAGAAAAATCATTAAAGAAAACTGATTTTACAAGAAAATAATGGTCTTTTGATGATTTGATTCAACCAAACCTTTATGACTTTTGTTTGTACAGAGAAGTAGAACTTCTGGAAAGGCCAAACAGTCCCTTTTAATTAAATTAAACTCGAATGTAGATTCATATTATTATCCCAACCAAATAAGTTTTATGAAAATCCTTCAAGTAGTTTAAGTGTAAACAGTCAAACCAACAGACGTCGGTGAAAACATTGTTCTTATCTTAAACTAAATATGTATTTTTTTAATGAGACTTCCCCCAACAGGAAGCTAGACTACTTGGACTTCACTTGTAGATTTTCAAACACATATTTAGAATTTTCTTTAAGTCACAAACACCCCACTCTGAACTGGTAAGTATCTCAACTGCTCTTACTTGGGCTTGGTTATGGCCGTCAAAACTCACAAAAACATGACACACGTGTTAAAAGTGGTAAAACTGTAATCACATATATGACAAACTGGCTCAATAGCGCCCCAACAACAAACTGATAGACACCTGTATCATATTTAGATCTACAAAAAAAGCCTCTTGGTGCCAATTTAAACAGGCTCTACTTAAACAATATCCTCCTGTAGAATGAATGGAACAGACCTCAGATTGGGTCAGTGCTGTCTGAAGACGTCTGCTGTGGTGAACAAATTCTATTTTCACCATGAAACAGGATGTTGTTATAAGTGGACATGATCAAATCTGCACTGAACGTCACATGGTTGTTTCAGTTTGAGCCTGAAGACATCTGATATGGAGGATTGGGTGTGGTAAAATGTTTCCATAGCCCCCCCTACAAAATGGGTTTTTTTGCAGGATAACCTAAACTAAAGAGGAAGTTGGCCATTTGTTGGCACTGTGCTTTAAAAAAAGCTCTTCAAAATCAACCACATGGACTTCAGGTTCAGTCTACAGATCACTGTGATGCCACTTTGGACTTTTTGCTAAATATACACATCCAATCCGACACAAAGATAAGATAAGATTCTATGATATAATATTCACGTATAATCATAGTGCCACCTAGTGGCAACAGGAGATGACATTTTTCACTTTGATCAACTTCTCAGATCAGGTTGACCAGAACATCACAAAACTGGTGAGAAACGTTTTAAGAGGTTTCCTAATAGTGACGCTGTTAATGAACTTCAGCAGACATGGGATCAGTTCTTGGAACAGTCGATTTATAATCTTAGCTCGATCATCCTGAGTTGTGTTGCTGTTGTTCTATCATTACTCTGTGATTTGTTTTTTAAATTTTATATCATGTAAAGCAGCTTTTAAGACTTTCACAATGTGTTTGTTTATATTTCATCTGACAAAACTTTGCTTTGATTTCCAAAGAATCTTCTTCTATAGCTCTGAATCTTGACACGTCTCTGTAATGATTACAGCAAAAGTGAGCGTGGCTTCGGTATTACACCCCCACCCCACCCCAGCCACGCCCACTTTTTTTCAGTTATCCAATCACATGTTGTGAACTTGAATTAAAACTCTCTCATTACTAAACCTTCTGTCTCACTGTGACTTTTACTCTATGCAGACGATACTCTCCTTAAAACAGGATTCTCCTTATGCTAACAAATCTGTCTGCCACTCAAAACAGCAAATCTGATGGAACAGCAGCTGTTAGCTGAGTGGCCAGAGAGAGAAAACATAGTTTTATTACTTTAAAATATATATATATCAAAGTTAGAGTAAAGAGTGAAGCAGGTAAAGGAGTGAGGAAAAGTGAAAATATACCAGTAGAGCTATTGATAACGATGTCTCAGGTCTAAACTGGTAATCATACCATTATATATTATGATACTTTCTTATTGGCTAGAATTTCCCAGTTATCATCGGTGTCCATTGGTTGGTTGACTTGTTTGTTTGTTTGTTTGTTTGTTTGATGGGGGCACAGACCCAGAGAGAATTCATCATATTTTGGTGCAGATCCAGATCTACAGACGGATCCAGAACTTTTTCTCCCCACTTTCTTTTACTTTACTAGTTTGAATGTTTTTTGACATTTTTCTAATTACAATTAGCTATTGAACAGATTTTCACAAAGCTTTATGGGGGGGTGGGGGTTGTGGATCATTCTACTATGCATTTTTTTGCTTTAAAAAAAGAGGATCAATAATAGATAAATATATTTTTCTTTTAAAGATTAAATCACCACAGATTGACTTTTTACTTTAATAACTTTTTGACACTTTGCCCACAGATCTCCATCAGATAAATTAAATGGGATTGTTTACCTTTGCATGTTTTTTTTAATTAATTAATTCTACATGTTTGTTTTTTTGTGATCACAAATCACAATTAAATGAGCAGCTACAGATGATAAATCACTTCAACAGTATTTTCCAGGTCATTGCTAGAATCTAAAACTGAGGTTTGGGAGGATTTTTTAATTCTTTTTAACATAATGTTCATTTTTAAACATCCAGTCTTTAAGAGTCCTGTCTGAAGAGTCCAAGAGGAAGAAATCCTGCCTGTCTATAAACGTCTGTCAGGTTGAACTGATAAAAACATCTTTTTACAGCTTTTCTGACCTTCTTTTGGGGGCTAAGCATGAAGTCGATTGTTGAGAGTTGAACTGAGAAATCCTGTGATTCTTGCCGTTATTCTGCTGGATGCAGTGTTATTAAAATGAAGATAAATTGCAGTGAAGCCAAACGAACACCGAAGACGTACAAAATGTGTTTTGTTGACCAGAGGCAGGAGAGAGAATGACTCCACTCAGTGAGCTCTGAATGCTGCATTTCATGCCTGCAACAATTATGCTGAAAGGTCAAGTATTACAGCATCTTGTTCTCCGCTTTGCATGCAAAGTATTTCAGTTCACAAATGACCCCTCGTTTGCGCTTTTTGAACAATGTCTTCAAGAAGCAGATAAACGGAGCACAATTAAAGATTTTTGCTACTGGCTGACAATAAAAGAGGTGATTGCGGTTGCCTTGTAATTGTCCTATTTGTGCATGAATGCTTCGGCCTGCTGCAGTGAAATGTTTAGGAACTTAAACCTTGGAAGGAAGCATGAAGGCTTTAGAGGATGAAATGTTATTATTATAACGGCTAAACTAGATTATTATGAGGCTGCCTTTAAAAATCAGTTCTGTAGAGATTCTGGTTATTATTTAAATCTCATCATTTATAAGTATATATATTTAAAACAGTCTTATTTTTCTATTCAGCACCAAATCCACCCTTTAATTTGCTTTTAAAACATCTAAAAACACAGAAAAACATAAATTATCATATTTTTCAAAGATAAATGAAACACTTTATCAACAGCACAGTTTTAATGCATCTAATTTAAATAATACAGATAATTTAAGTCAACTGCCAGTGTTTTTGAGTACTTCTTATATTAATCTATATTACAATTATATTTTTACCTATTTTCAGATTTGATTATATTTTCTTTCTCATGTTTAGAATTATATATCAGTTTGAAATCTGCGACTCTTGTTTTGGAGGAAGAAATCAGTTTAACGCAACAGAAATATCCTTCTTCAAGTGATTTAACCTTTGTGTGGTTCTCAGGTCCCAGAGGCTTTTTTCATTGTTTACTAAAAGAAAAATGATTTATTAATTATTGTTTAACCTGGAATAAAACTCCATCAAAATCCTAACGTTGGCTAAAACAATATGAAAACAAGTAAACATGGTGAAAATGAAGAAAAGAAAAGAAAAGAAAAGAAAAGAAAAGAAAAGAAAAGAAAAGAAAAGAAAAGAAAAGAAAAGAAAAGAAGAGCAGGTCTGTCATCCCTCAGCTGGTTTACATTTTAGTGATGATATAAAGTCAAATGAAAGAAAATGATTCAATGGAACAAACTGGAATTATACAATCACTGCTTAAAATGCTCCAGAAATTAAAGTTCACTCAAAATTTACTGAGTTTTACAATTAATATTTCACTAAATTAAATTCATGAAAATGAGTGAATCTTTTTTTTTTGAGGATTATTGAGGAACTTATTTTATTAAGGTTTGGTTTTACAGAGAAAGAGAAGTTTTTCTCTGTTCACTTATTATTATGTGTTTGATGGAGCTCATTTATTTTTTCTATAAAATGTTTTTTTTTCTTTCCATTTTTATAAGATAAGATATACTTTTATTGTCCCCGAAGGGAACAACCACAGTTTCACAGAGGAATCTGATCTGATCTGATCTTGTTCAGTTCAAATCAATAAACATCAATATTAATGTGGTTCTTATTCCATTAATATTTGTTAAAACATGACGTTTTCCATCCATGTTTTGATGATTTTTTTAAAAACAAAAACCAACAGCACATTTATTGATAAATGTAGTAGATGATGGTAAATATTACCAATAAATTATGGATTGATTATCATTGAGATAAAGTCAACGTGTGAAATATTTCTAAATGAATAGTTTTTTTTAAACCGTCCAGACCAGCGATTATAAGGAAAAACACGACCGTTATTAATATTATAATTTTGAAAGCCATTTTTTTTCGTTATTTCCTTTTTAAATTTGACTGGAAACCAAAATAAATGTTTATTTTCTTTTAAGAAAAAATATAACTTTAGTCTAACATGTAGTTTGTAACATTTGTTGATTAAAAATCTCATTTCTTTCTTAAAATACTTGCTTTACTTTCTTCTGTGTGTCTCGTGGAATTTATTACTGGATTCTAGACACACAGATTTTTGACATCTTCATGTCTCTGATTCATAAAACAGCAAAAACCCAAAAGTGACGCTAAACAGGAGAATAAAATTCAGCCTCCAGCCGCTAACTCCAGTATGATTACGGTGAGATTAGGGACTAATTGGTTGGGTTTGATGGAGACCAGCCCAGCATAAAGCCAGAGGACTCCTACAAAAGAGCGCGATGAGAGCACACACGCTTCCAACAAGTCATTCTCAACAGCTACAAGCTGCACACAAAGACCACACACCGCGCCAAAGACATGTTAATGTAATCCCAAACTTCTCACTTCTGCCTCCACAAAACCAGCGCAGCTAAACACCTAATAGAAGACGGTTAGTGACGCTGGGAGTTCAGCCTGGAGGCTCCTGGAGGCTCCTGGAGGCTCCGAGCTGAATGCGCACGTTAAATCATAAGATTTCTACAGTTTGTTCAAGATCAAATGAGTTTCTTCTGAATGTATTCAAACACACAGAGGAACCAGTTCCCGTGCGTAAAGGTCAAAACCTGCTGCTGCGTCAAAGCCTCCAAACATTTTAAAAGACTGAGACATATTTAATCTCCGCCGTCAGTCAGTCAGTCAGCCTGTCTGTCTGTGTGTCTGTCTGTGTGTCTGTCTGTCTGTCAGTCAGCCTGTCTGTCTGTCTGTCAGTCAGCCTGTCTGTCTGTCTGTCTGTCAGCCTGTCTGTCTGTGTGTCTGTCTGTCTGTGTATCTGTCTGTCTGTCTGTCAGCCTGTCTGTCTGTCTGTGTGTCTGTCTGTCTGTCTGTCAGTCAGCCTGTCTGTCTGTCTGTCTGTCTGTCTGTGTCCCACCCCTCGTAAGAGTTCAGTGGAAATCCATCCTGTAGTTTTTGGATAATTTGGGAAAATGTTGACAGATGCGCTGCGTCATAATGTAAAGTTATAAATATAATTTAATTTGTTGTTGTTTTTTTTAACCCAGTTTCGGGGAAATACGTTTGGTTGCTTTTGCGTAATCCTGCTAAAAATCCAACAAACCAGCGGACACGGTGAAAACATGAGCTCCTCATCGGTGGAGGTGCAGACTGAGACGCACCAGGTCACATTTTACAGCTGAAAATGCTGCCAGGATGGCCAACCAGCAATTAGACGGGATCATGTAAAATAATTCAGTGAAGAGACGGACGTGGATCTATAGCCGTCAGTCTTTTACCGTTTATTTATTATTTTTATTTAATTATTATGATTAATTAAAGATTCTGTTCTAATCAGAAACCGCAGAGCTGCTGAAAAGATCATCGACACAAACCTCAGTTTTTATTTGGGGCTGTTTCTTTTGTTTTTTTTATCAACGACGATTTATAGGACAAAATGATTAAAGGTATTTTTTCAGTTTCAGCCTCAAACTCAAAAATCTGTCGGTTTGATGAGATTTTAAATTTTATTTTTTTTACAGAAGATGTGAGAAAAAGCCCCAAATAGCTGATATATATATTTGGCACGTGTGCATAAAAACAACAAAAACATCTAAATGTGTTTTTTAAACTTCTCTAAAAAAAAGCAGAGTTTATTTAAAAATATGAGCCTTCAGCTAAAAATGTCAAATCACACAAATTGATCTCAGACCGAAACTATTACAGATTATAGCTGCAGGACATTTCTGCCATAAAATCACCTGTCGTTCCCTCCGTCGCTTAGCAACCCCAGTGTTTACAGTTCACACTATTAGGTGGCGGGAGAATCGTCCCTAATGATTATTACAGACCCCGCCTGAGCAGAAATAAATGACTGCATGTGTGTTTAAAGAGGCCGAATGTTAAAAAATGTTTGTGTTGGTTTGTTATTGACACCGGACACAAACACCGTCTCCTTTCAAATCGATGATTGATTATTGATAAAGCAGCTGATAGCCCCGCGCCGCCGACAGTGATTGGAGGAGAATCCGGCGCTGTTTAGTCAGGGATTCCATCGATAAGCTGTTCTTTACGCAGCGTTTGATGTTCCACACCTTTGTGACTCACGCATGGATGAAAACACAGAGTAAAGAAAAGAGCTGCGTTTATTCTGCAGCGATAAGAATTCATGATGATTCATGTCAGAATAAAAGCCGAAGGTCGAGAAAGTTTCCAGTCCGTCAGTTTGTCAAGGCGGAAAAAGACATTTTCCACAATAAGAGTCAGCGAATAATAATAATTATTATTATTATTATTATAATTTAGGGTTCATTTTTTCTTCCAATCGACTGATATTTTTCCCAAAGGAATATTTCCTCCTTTTAAAAACATATTTTGACATATTTCACACAAAAAAGCTGAACTGTCTTCTTACATAATTTATTAATAGGACTGTTTTGTAGTAAGTCAAATATCTATATAAGTTACAAAGAAATCAAACGTACAAATACCAACGAAACGACAACAAACCGGCAAAAACTCTGAACAACAGATCGCTAAAATTCAAACCTCTTACAGAAATACGAGCTAGAGATCTACGGGTTAGAAATCAGTCACGTGTTTGGGGTTCGGCAGCAGTTTTAGCTCCTGTTCGGCCTGTTTGCTTCTTTTGTCTCGATATAATTTACATAAATAAATCCAAGACTTTCCGCAGTTTCTGGTCAAAAGTGTTTTTTTCTCCTCAGGAGAGAATTCAAGCTGTGGTTCGTGCGCACATTTACAGTGAGTCTATAGGCAGAGAAAGAATTATTCTTTGAATCTCTGGTCACCACGTCCTGCCGTACAACAGGGCTGAACACTGCAGGGCCGAGCCGTACTCTGCGCCGGGGGAGTTGAGGTGGGAGAGGCCGGCCACCTGGCTCTGCAGTGACGGCGGACTGGAGGAGTGCGGCGCCAAATCTGGAGAGTGACCCGTGCTGCCCACCTGGTGGCTCTGATGCTGCACCAGACCGGACGTGTTGTTGGACATGATCATGCCTCCTTGCTGGTGGTGGCTCTGGGATGTGGGCGTGTGGCCGCTGCCCTGGCACGGCTTCCCGTCCTTCACCAGCACCGGCACGGCCACCCTCCGCGGGGACTGCTGCTGCTGCTGGCAGGAGCCGCCGTCCTGCTGCATCTGCTGCTGGGACACCTTGTCTTTCGCCTGCCTCTTCATCTTATAGCGGTGATTCTGGAACCAGATCTTCACCTGGGTCGGGGTGAGGTGGATCATACTGGCCAGGTGCTCCCTCTCCGGCGCCGACAGGTATTTCTGCTGTTTGAAGCGTCGCTCCAGCTCGTAGACCTGCGCCTGGGAGAACAACACTCGTCGTTTCCTCCTCGGGGTGCTGGTCAGGGAGCCCATGCCTTTACCCACGTCGGCCAGGGAGCTGAGGCTGCCCATGCTGCCCATGTTCATGCCGGAAGAAGAACCCATGAAGCGAGAAACTGAGGAATAAATGAAAAATTGTAAAAATGTGACCGGAAAATTGTTCCTGAGCTCGAAAATTGATTGAATTTTTGTGGATTATGATATCATCAATATTGGCAATTAATGATTTCATGGTTGATACTCAACACGACCAGCAGCTGATAAAATAAGAGGGCGCATAAAAAGAAACTGTAAGTCCATAATCACACATTTAAAACTGAACAAATAGCGCCTGACTGACCGGTTATTATTATTATTATTATTATTATTATTATTATTATTATTATTATGATTATTATTATTATTGGATTCGTGCGTTAAAATACTCAAAATTGAAATTAACGAAGGCGCAAAACTTCACTAATAAAAAAATTAAAACCTGGCGGATGGAATCGATCCCGGAGAGGTTTGGAGAGTGCGCGATTTGGCGCACAGGTGACAGAAACAACGGAAAAGGCGCATAAACATAGCATAAACCGCAGCAGGTGCAGGCTACTTACTGGTGGAGAAGCGCGGGTCCGGGTTGGCGCCGTACCAGCCGGTGGCCGTGGTGCTGCCCCTCATGCCATCCTGGTAGGACGACAGGTCGCCCATGTTGCCCAGGTTGCCGTTACAGTAGCCGCCCATGGCCGTGTGCGACAGCTGAGAAACACCTGCCGCGGTCATGTGGTAAGCCGCAGACACAGTCCCGTTGTGGCCCATGTGGTGCTGCTGCATCGCCGCCTGAGAGACCTGCGGCTGCCGGTAGGAGGTGAGAGGCGCCCCCAGGTTGTTGTTCTCCATACTTACTTTCTTATAGCTCTCCTCAAGGGGACTCAAGATATCGGAAACAGAAAAAGGAGTCGTATGTTTGGGGCTCATCGACATTGTTCTGTGGCTGGATGGAGAGGGAGAAATTAGAAGGCAAGGCAATCTCTCCTCTCCTCTCTGGGTTTTTTTTTTGGCCAAAGCTCCTCTGGTTCCTGTTGTCTCGATCCTGCTGGATGAACACGTAGCCTGACCTTAATTGGATCGAGTGGGAGCTCGGTGCTGGCTTTGGTTTGTTTTAGCTGGGTGCCAGGTTTAAGGCTAGCACCAGAGGCGGGGCATCCGCAACAATACAAAATAGCTCGAGCCTCCTTTCTTCGAGCGTAATTTCACTTCCAAGACATGCGCTCTCCTCCCTCCAACAACAACACGAGGAGAAATGTTCATCCCTGCAGCTGCTGGGAGTTTTGACTTGTTGCTGTCTGATAAACACGCGGCTGCGGCTCGAGCCCGCTGACCACAATACACTTTATTAACTGTAGTGATGTTTACGAGGGCCTCTTGATGAAAGGAGGCCTGTACGGACTTGAGAGTTGGAGAACCACTCCTCAGTTGAACTAGTGACTTTTAATGGCCGTGAGAGGCCTGTAGTCTGTGATTGCACGATTGTTTGTGTTATGCCTTATCGTACTCAGACATGCAAAAGTGCACTTGCGGGGAGGGAAATTGACTGATACTGATAAGTAAATAAATACACATCCGCGTGCTAAGTGGCTGCGTAAATGATTAACCCCCTCTCGTTCTTCTTTTCTTCTGATATCATTGGACGGAAGCAGCGTGTTACCTAAATTCAGATGCTCCAGAGTCTGGAGAGAGAGAGAGGCTCTCGTGTGAAGTTAACGGCGTTCAAGGACTCTCCTGCAGCACAACGCCAGGTAGCCCTCCGTAACGTCGTGCCTTAATACTCAAGGAGCCGCAGCAGTTTAACCCAATCATGTCTTATTTCTGAAATTTCACACAGGAGCAGTTGGCTTCATTCAGCCTGCTCTGGAGTGAAGAAATATCTTTCTGTGCCTCCTTTTGAAGCCAAAATCACTTTTTACGCACGTATTTCAGTGGAATTTTAACGCGTTTTGACGCGTTTTCAGACTGAAAACCAGTAAATTCCTGTAGAAAAGATTTTAGGTGATTTTTTATCCGTTATTTTATCCGTTATGACACGTACTTAGACTATAAAGATTACATTAGAAATATTTTTATTTTATTCAAACCAGGTTTGAACTCAAGAAATGACTTTCTGTGCCTCATTTTAAAAGCTACATCACACTTTTACGCACAGATTTCAGGTGTATTTCGCGTTTTGAAACAAAAAAAATTTATAATTTCCCCATAAAAGATTTTTTTTGTCTTAAATCAAACCAGCTTTGAAGCTTTCACTTTTCCGTGCCTGTTTTTATGAGCCAAATTCCACTTTTACGCACCACTTTTTTGTGACGTTTGATCTCAGAATAGTTTTTGCCTTCATTCAAACCAGAAATGGTTTTCATGCCTCGTCTTACAAACTTAAATGGAATTTTTTGCACAGCTTTGAGATGATTTTTATGCGATTGGACCCTTTTTTGCTAAAAATTAGAAATTTACATTAGAAAATATTTTTAGCAATGAGAAAAGAGTTTAGCTTTTTCAATGCTTTGTTTTAAAAACCAAACTCACCTTTACGCAAAGCTTGGTGACTTTTGTGCTTGTGCTTTGACGTGTTTTTAGACTAAATATTAGCAAATTACACTGTAAGATTCTGAATTTATTCAAACCACCTTTGAATTCATGATATGGTTTTCTGTGCATGAGTTTAGGAGCCAATTTTCAATTTTACGCACAGCGTTTAGGAGACTTTTATGCATATTGACGTATTTATAGGCTCAAATTTAGTAAATTACTCTAATAATGGCCTAGTGTATATGGAGTTTTTTCAATTATTGCCATAACTGATAGTAGTAGAAGTGTCCTCAAATTGTTATTAATACAATATTCGGAATGCTAATCGGCTATTACTGCCAATACCTTTCTAAGAATTACATAATCCTATTTTCAGAAGTGTTTTATTTTATTTTTAATTTGCCAATATTTTAATATAAAGCAGCAACAATAAACCCAATAATGTTGAACCGATAGGCTCATTATTGTCATCCAACATTACAAATACGATTTAAAATAGACACAATAACATCTAACTTAGTCTGTGGGTGTCAGGACCACAGCTGACTGCAATAATAATAATAATAATAATAATAATAATAATAATAATAATAATAATAAAGTAAAAGATTAAAGCTAATATTCCTAATAAATGCAGATGTCTCTGCAGGTTGAGCCACAGGAGTCACAGCGTCTTCTGGCTTCAGACAGAGAATCATCGGTTTTATTCTATTGTGACTTTAAACCTGATAATTGTTTTATTTAAGAAATAAAATTATGGTTTTAATGTTTCATATTTGCTCACATGACGCTTCTCCCTCAGCAACAAGCGTGAGCAGCATCGTGACGGTGAGAGAAGAGCCGTTACTGCGGAGACCCGCAGGTCACCGACGGTTCGTCACGGGGATCATCAGCCTCACATCTCTGCACATTTCACGGCTGCCTGCATGTTATAACAGGATAATATGCGCAGGAGCTGCACGGAGGTCTAATTTAAACACGTCTGCACCACAATTATCTTTAATGACGCAACGTCATCATATAGTTCCAGCCGAAATATTACAGTTACAACAAATTGTTTGGATCAGGTGGAGCCATATAATCGCAGCAATTAAAATTACAGCATGTTTCTCCATCCAAGGTAAGTCTGGCTTCCTTAATGAAGGAAAACCGCAAGACATTCTTAATCATCTAAATCAGCATCTTTTCACTGTTGTGGCGCACGACTGTTAGCGCCAATTAGCGGCAATTAGTTGAATGTTCCGACTAATTCCGCACAATAATGAGGACACTTTAAAGTGGCGGCTATGAGGCGAGACTTCAGGTTGTTGTTTATGAACTGATTAGTGAGATGATATAGAGGCTGAAACAGAGCACAAAAGAAGAGACTCAGAAGGAGGTTATTTCAGTGACCACAGAAGAAGAAAAATGTCTCCATTAAAAGCTGAAATGTTGATTTATATTTTCTAAAGAAGCTCAAAGTCATCTCTAAAAAATATTTTAAAACATCCGCTCTCTTGTCTCACTGCGCAAATCTCCATAGAAATAATAAAATGTAGATATGTCGTAACTTTGTGTTACATTTTACTTTTACTAAATTAAGTCTGATTGATTGATTGATTTGATCATGGATCTGGAAGTTGTCCCCCAATAAATATTTTTCAAAATAAATGATTTAACAGAAAATGTTTCTTTGATAGAAACAACTTTTGAAATAATTCCCTCACTTTTAAAGTTTACCTCCTGAATCCTCTCAGTGGTCTGAACCTGACAAAGTACACTGTAAAACTTTTACTGTAAATTTACAGTAATTAACAGGCAGCAGCTTCAGCTGCAGTATTTCTTAATGTATTTTAGAATTACAGTATATTACTAGAAATAAATCCACAGTTCATTACTGTATTCTGGCAAATTTACAACCTACAGTCACAGTTCTGTCAGGAAATAACTGTTTATTTATGCTAACTGTATTTAATGATAATTAAATGGATGCTTACATTCAGCTTTCTAGCCTGACTCAAAGCACTTTATCCATTAAGGCACATATATGTGTCTTTATGTTGCTATCGATCCGTCCACCAGAGGGCAGTGAAGAGTCAAAACTTCCACCAAAAACACAAATGGTGACAGTCGGAGGAGGTTGTGATGATGCACTCGTAAATAAAAAGCTGAAAATCGATGGTAACAATGACGACTGCATGACGGAGAGTTTTTCACTCACTTTTTTCTTCTTTGTTGGTTCTGTACGTATTTGTCGTGAGTTCCTTGAATTATGTCGACACTGCCCCCAAACATTTTCGGTGGTACTGCACAGTTTCATCCGTTTCATCCCGATCTGTCAGCTTTCATACAGACACATAAAAACACAGACAGGAGGCTCCACAGGTATCTGTATTCATCTTTAACGT
>CM075194.1:1507500-1520000 GCA_037577475.1 Chaunax sp. Z400 | reverse complement strand
ATGGTGTGACCTAAACATCACTGACTGGAACAGAACCCATGATGACTGGGTGTTCTCTAACGCCACACAGTGAAACCCTCCACCAGGAGGGTTCAATCTGTTTGTTTGTTTGTTTGTTTGTTTGCAGAATTACACAAACACCTTGACGGATGAAACTAAACAGGTTGGACATGTTTTTACAGTTTGGATCCTGATTAAAGAGCAGATCCAGGATTTTTTTTACTCTAAAATTTCAAAATGAGGCTTTCTGGACAGTTTTTCATTAATTACACCGAAACGACTGGACTGACTATGAAACTGGGAGGAAGGATGAGACATGAGGTCAACATGTTTATTAATGACACAAATACTTGTTGGATTTTCATGACAACTGTTGGGGTAGATGAATAATTGGAAAAAGGATTAGTGTTAATTTAATTTGAAGGGACTGTTGAGGCATAAAACCTACTTTAGGTTTGTGTCTCTTGTCTTCTTGCACATTTAAATTCTCAACTTTCCACCTGCTGTATTTAAATATCCTGTGAATCACATTGAATTGTTTGAAACGTGGTGTTTAAATAAAGCTGCGTTGCCTTTTTGAAAGAGCCTTTAATCAAACGACGATCACATCAGAGGAAAAATGTTGAGTAGCCCTTTTTGAATACATAAAGGAGAATATTTTAATTTTAAACCATATCTTTACTCTTCAGCTGAAACTGCAGCACATAGTTCTACTGATGACAGAGCCGTGTTTCTAGAAGAGGTAGAGAGGTGTGTTCACATCGAGAAGACATCATTTCAGCACAAACATGTCTCCTCCGTCTGAATCGTGTTTCCATTTTCAGCCATTCCAAACGGAACAGAAGCTTTTTCTTGTTTGTGTGCAGAGAAAATGAGCTAAAAGCTCCCTGAACAGCTGTTTGTCAGAGGCTTTGTGGAACCGGATCCAGACACAATGTGAAGGTTACTACATGATGACAATGGATGTGTTGAAGACGTTACAACACAACATGGAAAGAGATCTGACCCAAAACCTGAAATTCTGATCTTTTAAATTCTTTAACTCTCCTGTAAAAACTCACCACAACACACGAAACTCTCACCTTGACAACAGCAGAAATATTAGAATGAAACAGATAAATGTGATTTAATACTATGTTTTTTAGAGTAGAAGTGTCATCTATCTAGCTTTCATTAAATATTAGAGATAAAATTGAAGCTACATCAGATTTGTGCAAATTGAACATTGATGAAATATTTATTATAAATAAAAGTCCAGCAGAAAACACCAATAATCCACATACGAGGAGCATGTCGAGCTCTCTTCTCAGCCTCTGATTGGTCGCTGTGAGTCTTGTTTGAACTGGTGAGATTCAGGATGAGGAAGAGGAGGATCTACAGATTCCAGCAACATTCAAACCACATTTCTACGACATTTTAGCACAAAGTTCTTAGTAGAAACATCTGAAAAAGGCGTCTCTGCATCCAACTGAATTCTGTTCATCTCTACATATTAAGATAGATATAAACAAGATAGATAAGATAGATGTGTAAGATAGATATATTTAAGATAGATATATAAGATATATATATATATATATATGATATATATATATATATATGATAGATATATAAGATAGATATATAAGGTAGATAAGATAGATATATTTAAGATAGATATATAAGATATATATATGATAGATATATAAGATATATATATGATAGATATATAAGATAGATAGATATAAGATAGATATATATAAGCTAGATATATAAGATAGATATATAAGATAGATATATATAAGATAGATATATAAGATAGATATATATAAGATAGATATATAAGATAGATATATATAAGATAGATATATAAGATAGATATATAAGATAGATATATGATATATAGATATATAAGATAGATATATAAGATAGATATATAGATATATAAGATAGATATATAGATATATAAGATAGATATATAGATATATAAGATAGATATATAGATATATAAGATATATAAGATAGATATATAGATATATAAGATAGATATATAGATATATAAGATAGATATATAGATATATAAGATATATAAGATAGATATATAGATATATAAGATAGATATATAGATATATAAGATAGATATATAGATATATAAGATATATAAGATAGATATATAGATATATAAGATAGATATATAAGATATATAAGATAGATATATAGATATATAAGATAGATTGCACTTAAAGTGATATAAAGTCATGTCATAAATAGTAAATACCATAAATATAAAAGTGTTATATGTGTAAAAGTTATTAAACAAAAGTCCGCCTGTAGTCTCGTTTATGTGGACCTTTAACTTTCCTAACTGGGCCCCTGGGGGCCGACCAGTCAGTAAAACTATAGGATGGGCTGGTTAATACAATTCCTGTGACCAACTTAAAAAACCAATGGCAACCTCTAAAAGCCTGTCTTTGTCAGCCTTAAAGCCAGAGATGCTCTAAAACACCATTGTGCAGTTAAACCTCATAAATTTGTCGCAGAGTCTGATTAAACATCACTGGAACTGAAACACTAAAGATTTTGTCTCGGTGCCTTTAGGTCGGGGGACAATGGTGCATTCACTGGGAGACGTGCAGACAAAAAGGGTGTTTAAGGGGAGATGTGGCGAGCTGAGGGGTTCGGCCAGTCCCCTCCATATGTGAAACAAGGTGGCCCCAGCGAGGGGGACAAAGGGCCAGGTGACAGGGACGATGGGCTGCAGGGTCACAGGACGAGCAAACAACATTATGGGGGCGTGAAAGCAGAAGACCCCCCTCATCACGCATGAAATACTGACATGACTTTAAACACTGGGGCATATTTTTAATGATATTTAAATTAGAATGGAAGTATTTCTACCTTTGAGAGCAAAATAAAGGCCAAAAGTCAATAAACACACAAATAAAAAGTTAATAATTCAGTCAAATAAGCTTAAAGCTTTTATTTTTCTTGGATATTTCAAAGGTTTTTGCTTCTGTTCACTTGTCAAGCAAAATATTTTGGATTTCAACGCCTGAAAAAAGTCGATCGCCCGCCTTTAAATCAGCTGCATCAAACCTGCAGCTCAAGCCTCATGAAGTGAGACGTGTTTGTTTCTCCCTCTGCTTCAGAATAACAAAAGTTAAATGCAGAGGCTTCATGTTTACTGGGTATTCTTATGCTGAACTGCAGCCAGTCCTCCTACAATCCATGTTTGCTCAGCTTCTGGCTGCATAATGAGTTTTTTTAACATTATAAAAACCTCCAGGACTTTTTTTGACCGACTACATTTTAGAGTTTACATATTAAATATACTTTAAATTACATATTATGATTTTTATTGAGAGAGTTTTAGAGAAACTAAAATGTTTGATTTCAGAGGCACTTAAAGAAATGACATCACAGCGTTTAATTTATCATACAAAACATGAGACACTTTTATTAATAAGTTTGTTCACCAAAACAAAGTTTAAAGAAAGTCTCCTGAAAGACAACAGTTATTTCCTTCACATGTTCAGGCTGCTGCCTGTTTGTCAACAGAAAGTTATTTCAGTTTAAACCGCTTCACACAGGATCATAAAGAGTCTACAGCAGTGAGCCCGTGTGTCCGAAAATATCATCAGCATTTTAAAAGAGTCACAAACAAAATATCCAAATGTGCAAAAAAGTCTAAATGTTTAAGATGCTTGAAGAATGTGCGTTGAAACGAGGCCTTCATTTAAAGGAGTGGAAGTCGCTCCAAAAGTCCCTCCAGGCCAGTCTGGAGGGGGGAAAGTGCTGCTGGTACCTGGGAGGAAGAGCAACGGGGGACGGGTGCTGGAGAGATGTGTAGGCTACGGGGAGAGGGACCGGAGACGGAGCCACACAGGCGGCTTTCTCCGGGTCAAGTAAGCAGGTGTGAAAAGGTTTCCCGTCCCGCACCAGGATCGGAACAACGACCCGGCGCAGCACCGGAGGCGGCGGTATTTCCAAGTCCTGCAACACCCCCTCTGCGCGGCCTCTCTTCATCTTGTAGCGGTGGTTCTGGAACCAGATCTTCACCTGGGTCGGGGTCAGGCTGAGGAGCCGGGCCAGCTGCTCCCTCTCCGGCCCGGACAGGTAGCGCTGCTGACGGAAGCGCCTCTCCAGCTCCAGCGTCTGCGCCTTGGAGAACAAGACCCGGCGCTTCTTGCTCTTCTTCGGCTCCGAGTCCAGAGACGCGTCATCCGGCTTGGTGGAGTCTGGAGAGGCCTCGAGGCTGGTTTCATCAGAGGCTGCAGAAAAATAACGGGTCAGTCCAATTTATACAGAAATAATATCCATCCATCCATCTATCATCTATCTATCAATTTATCTATCTGTCTATTATAAATCTATCTATTATCAATCTATCTATTATCAATCTATCTATTATCAATCTATCTATCGTTTGTAAATAATTCAAATTAATTTAAGAATAAATTATGGAGGTCAAAATGTAGAAATAACTGATATTCATACAATAATATATATATGATAATATTTATCCATCTTTTATAAATACTTTCAAAATAAAGCTTTGAAATGAAAATAATTCATTTTTTGCAGAGGTTACAATAATTTCAAATAAAGCCACAAGCTTTTAAAGTTAAAAAATTAAATATTCAGCCTCCCCAACATTTACTCACATATGCTGGGGCTCCTCTCGCAGTCCATCCAGGAGGTGTACGGAGAGCTGGAGGAGTAGAGCGGGGAGCGCCGCGGCGCCGCGTCCGCGTCCCGCTCCGGCAGATCCAGGATGCTCCTGACGGAAAAGCTGAACTTGGTCGGTGTCGCCATCGTGAGAATCCCTCAAAGTATCCGCGGAGGAGCAGCGAGTCCTCTTTAGTCCAGCTCTGCTCCGTGTTTACACAAACAGCACTTATAAAGGCTCCTCCTCCGCTCCGCACCTGAATGGAGGGATGGCGGAGGTGTGGAGCAGCTCGTCATCATTACACATTCGGCCCGGATCGTCAGGCCGGGACAGATAATGGTGATTGTTGGAGCTGAATCACGTCTTGGGTGGCAACTGACAACAGAGGCCGTCCCATCATCACCCCCCTTCAGCCTCACCCCCACCCCCCTCCTCTGGCCCAAACAGCGTGGCCAACATTTACATACAAAGTGAGCAATTAGTCCGCAGGTTGGTTTAACATGCGTCCATTAGAGGCGCGTTAATGGAGGCCGTGAGACGTTTATGGATGGAGGAGAAAATTCCTTCTGGGGGAAAATCTTCATTTCTGGATGATTAGTGAGAAAATTTCATCTGCTGACTCTTTAAAAATATCCTATTAGCAGCTATGAGCGTTTATATTATAACTCCTCCTGAGACCGAAAACACAAACCGATTATAGACGTTATAACATCACCTGTGACGTTTTAACGTGTCATAAACACGTATCAAATGTTTATGATAAATGAAGATGATTAAAGTAAATTAAATGTATTCAAGACTTTTTAAAGCTCTTTCAGCTTCTTCATGACAAACTGGAGCAGATTTATATAAAATATGAGATTATAATAAAATACACTTACTATATAAATACACTAATTAAAATAAAATACAAAACATGTCTACACAGAAACATTACAATAGTACTTCTGTAATTATGACGTTTACAAACAAATTAAGTGTTTATATTAAATTAACTGGTACATTTTTAATACTTTTTAAACCTCCTTCATGACAGGAGCAGCGACTTCTGATTTATGTAAACTAATATCAGATTATAATAACATACACATCATGTCGTCATAGAGACGTCATTAGTGTAATTATGTTATGATACGTATGAAATGTTTGGATGTTAAATGAGGGCAGCTAAAGTAAATTAATCGTATTTTAATACTTTCTTTAAAACCTTAAACGCCTCATTCAGCCTCAGTGACTTCTGATTTATTGATAATCAAGACAAATCATTGATCATTCATCGTGTTTCACGCACAGGACGCAGTGATTCTCGTTGTCTCCACATATAAAACGCATTAAATTCATGATCCCAGCCGTATGTGGGGTTTATTTGATATTGATATCATCCACTTGAGGCCGGGGAGGAGCGCGGTGGTGCCTCAGGCGTCCTGGGTGGTCGGACGAGAGGGACCACAAATACATGCCAACCAGAGGAGGGGAACAAAAGGGGAAAATGTAGCCCCGCGTCCGAGACCCGTTGGAAGCATTTGTTCCAGTCAAGATTTTGCATTTGTTCAGTTCCGCCATAATGGCTGATTGACGCCCCGGCACAATGTCCTTTAGCTTAGCAGGATAAATCCGAGCTTGTTCCGTGTTGTCATGGTTTTGAATGGAGCTGAATGGATCGGGGACACTATCTACTGCTCTGTGTCTGCCGCCATCTCTGTAGACCAGAGCCATATGATTCTACGAGTACTGAACTCCTTTTACACCTTCAGAGATCAACACATCTGTGACCTGTGGTATCGTTTTTACGCACATTACGCACAAGCGCTACTTTTAGAAAAAACACTTTTACGCACTAATAAAATGACATTCTTCCCCAGACCGACCGGACTGACTCCCTCCTCCAGCATCATGTAGGACCCTGAACCCCCCATGGTTGACAAACAGCGGATTACAGTAGCGCAGGTCGGCTGGAGGGGCTGCTTCACGGAGGACCCTCCACTGGAGAGCGAAAACACCCAAAGCAAAGAGAAGTCATGTCCAAAGAGCGGGAATTTCTGTGTCCACAAAGAGCCAACAGACACTTAATCTATTTAACACCCGCAGGCTTCAGCCCGAGAGGGTCCTCCGCTGCTCCAAGAGCTCTCCACTGCCAAATATTTACTCTGTTGTTCAGCTCTCCATCCTCAACCCCTCCGCCAGACGGAGGGTCTTCCATGGTCCTGGATCCAGCAGCTGAACTTTAACGTGTCACAGAAACTGAGTCAGCCAATAAAAAAACCTAAAAAACTGATTTACTCTGCAAATATCACTTGGTTTTTAACATCATCCCCTATTTTAGAGCAAAAAAACGCATTAAATGACAATCAAAATTAAAATGTCCGCATCTTCTGAACCTCTCATGACTTAATGAATGAATGAATGACGTCAGCATGAAGAGAAACAGCTGAGATACAGGAGAGGACAGTGAACCTTATTTTTGTCCACCTATAACAAAATAAACTTTATTTTAGAGTAAATCAGTGTGTTTGTGTTCAGAGGTAAAGGATGGAGACACACAGAGAACATCTGAACATTCTACAGGGTTGGTTTCATGGTCCAGGAGCTGCAGAAGGACACATGGAGACCAGTTGATGTTTGAGACACTAAAGGATGTTTTTATCTACAGTCTGACAGATTTTATCACTAATTTGCAATTTTGACTCAAACTAATGCTAACATGTTAGCTTGTTGTAAATAGCAGGTTTTGTTCCATCCAGTATTGAACTGATGCATAAAATCCTAAATGTGGGTTAGAGACTAAACATAGCCTGATAGCAGAATGCTAACCTGTTGTGTCTTGTGCTACCACCATGCCAACATGCTAACATGCTAAAGTCACTTTTTGCTGCTGGGTCACAACATCTGTCTGTTTTTAGACGTCTCTGATGTTTGTAATACATTTAAATGGATGATATATCTGTAAAGAGGAGGTCTGTCTGTTTCCATGGTAACACATGTTATTGATTTACAGACAGTGTCCGTAATTTTACACAGTTTTGTATGAAATAAAACAAACAGAAAATTACTGTAAAACTTAGAGTTATTTTCTGTAAAGTTAGGTGTTTTTTTTTTACAGTGCAGATCCATGATTTCTTTTGTCACCTAAACAGAACCCTGAGGGCCGCCATGGTGCTGGAATTAAAGGGACTGTTGGTGGAGGTTTAGACTCTATTTAATGCTCTTCTAGTTCCAGATAAAGATCCAAAATAAAATCTGATCCGATGATGTGAACGTAGTCGCAGTGATTTATTTTATTTTTAATAAATTCTCCACCGTTTACAGCATCCAGCAGTGAAGATATAAAAGCACAAATATCTTTACTGATTTTATTGTGAAAATCTTGACTCCACTTTTTAAAAGCCATAAATAAATAACCGTTAATTTACATCTTAAATCCAGCCTTTAGCTGTGGTTTTATCTGACTGATGATCATCATCTCAGAGACACAATGACTCCTCTGTTGCTCCTCAGTGTAGCCTGATGCTCCTGCTGCACCTGCTGCTCCTGTATAAACACCATTAGCATTTTGGAGAGGGGTGATGGCGGCGAGGGGGGCTGGTGACATCACTCGCTCTGCTGGATGATGGAGCAGCTGTGAGCTGCAGAGTGAAAGTGTGTCAGGTTTGTGTGTTTGGAGCTTTAACACTCTACTGTGTACTGATGGGATTTAATGACAGACTCACAAACAGGGAAGAAGAAGGACGTCAATAGAAAAGTTCTGACTTCATGTGTGTTTAAGAGGCCAAATTAAGAGCGCAGCCCTCGAAAAACACAAAGTCAATAAATAATTATAAATATTTATGTCTTTAAGAGGATTATGAAGTTAAAATGATTTGACTTGACTGTGATCAGCAGAAAATAAAGAAATCACATTTTTAAATGTTTTAAATGTCAGTTCTGTGCATTAAAATATGAAGAATTATTTATATTTTATCTTAATTACCAAATTATCAAAGGTGGAAAGAGTATTCAGATCTTGTGCTGATGTAATATTAATAATGATTCATTTAAATGGTTCTTATGGGGCCGTTTGTTGGTTCCACAGAACAAACGTTCCAACGTTCCAACGTAGAAATGATTGATAAAATCTATCAGGAAGAGTTTTAAATATTTTCCATCTCCTGACAATGAATTTCATGAAACTGTAAAAAATCAGACTGATTAAGAAGCTGAATGACCAGGACAGAGTCTGCTGTTTGTCAATGTTTTACAGTATGAATAAAGTTTCCAGCAGACAGGATGAATAAGTGAACAGTTGGGTTTTAAAATGACCTGAAAAATAATAAATATTTCTGACAGTATGAAAAGAAAAGTAATAATCAGATATGTAGATATTTGAATGACTTTTTTTATAATAAAAATATGGAATAATAATAATAAATAATAATAAGGATTTATTTATTTTTTATTATTGATGTATTAATGTCATTTTAATGTTCAGCTGGTAAAAGTCAAGGTCATTTTAACTTCTTGATTTTCCAGGAAGGATCAATAAAGTTTAAACTCTTCAAATCTTAGAGTCGTCCCTCTTTCTTTTTTCACCTCGCTACATCCCATCCCTTCAGTCAACATGGACACATGTGTTACCATGGAAACAGACAGACATCCTCTTTACAGAAATATCTTCCATTTAAATATATTTCAAACATCAGAGAACCAGGACTGTCAACATTCAGACAGATGTTGTGACCGAGCAGCAAAAAGTGACTTTAGCATGTTAGCATGGTGCTAGCACAAGACAAACAGGTTAGCATTCTGCTGTCAGACTATGTTTAGTCTCAGTATACCCCATAAATATGACATCATCATTTACACCAGTGTAACTCTGTGTTGTTCAGTTCTCTGAATTTAAAGCATCGACCGACACAAATCCAGCGGTTTGCAGCAGGCTAGCCTGTTAGCATTAGTTAGCACTAGTCTGAATAACTCTGAATGATTTCAAGCTTTAGAAAAAAACAAAAATTAACTGAAAAGTTGCAAATTTGTAAGTTTTTTTAAATTTTTTTTTTTTTAGCTCAAACTGATGAAATAAATGGAATGTAAAGAAAAACAAAAGTTTGGTCACTATGTGGAGTCAATCCTGCATCTTTATAAAGTCAAGATGAACTTAACTTAGAGCTGAATCGTTTCCACGCCTCCAATCGTCACAGCCAATCAGAGTTGACGTCAGACAGGTGTGTAAAATCTGTGGAAGAAACACATTTAAAAATACACAAATTACTTTACAGCATGTCTAAAAGATTAAGTGTAAAAAGGGACTGTATGAGGCTGCAGGTACATGTATGTGAGTAAGTATTTGTATGTCTACATGTATGTTTATGGACATAAAGAAGGACAAATAGGGATTTTATAATCTTTTATGTTTAAAGGAAAAATGTACAGGATGATAAAATATTAGATTGATAATTTAATCTCAATAATGACAGAATTAAAAAAGAAGTTAAAATAAGCAAAGACTAAATATGAAAAAGATAAACATGACCATCATAACTGAACGTCTACAGCAGCATTAATCATCTATCGATACTCTGATTGAATGATAATATTAGTTCCACTCACATCTCCAGACTCTCTGGGACCTGAGGCTGATCCAAACCCAGATGTGATGACGTGATCCTGGTCCTGTCAACATCCTGAAAACATCTGATCTCCTCCCTGCAGGACATAGAACCTCAGCTGACCTCCTGGACATGTGTGATACTCGGTCGCCCCCTGCAGGACACACTGGAGAGAACCTCCTGTTGGCCAACTAGACACAGAGGGGAGGTTCAGACGGTGCGTCAGTCCTAAAGGAGGACGTGGTCCCATGAGTCCTGGAGGAAAAACTCTGATACTTTGTTACATTATAATATTATTTATTTATGACTAATAAATAAAGTTAAATTAGGGGAGACCAGCTGTAACACCTCAACCAGGCACTCTGCACGCGCTCAGATTATCATTAAAGGTTCTGAAGGTTCTGTAGAGGTATGGTCCAACAGTCCATCAGGTTCTGGTGCTGATCCGGATCATCATCTGGATCCAGAATCTTCTTAAAGGATTCTTTACCATTGTGGGAAAATTACCAGATTTTATCTTCTAACTTCCTGGATAATGTCTACAATGATTGGATAAAAATGACATGATGACATCATCATATGATCTAGAACACATCAGAATCTGATCTGGATCCAGGTCATAATCTGGATCTGGTGATCCTGGATGTTTAAATTTATAGAGCTCACAGAAAATTCACTACTGTGAGATAAATAATAATAATAATGATCCAGACTGACCTGAGATCAGATTGTAGCTGAAACTGCTGATTCAGTTAGGAGTCAAATATAAAATATTAGAAGATTAAAATTCTGAAAACTATAATAAAACTACATTTATTGACATAAACGTCATTTTGGTTTCATTCCTGCAGAATCACACGGTGGCGTCGGATGGTTACATGTCCACCAGATGGCGACACTGTATTTAGGATTAAACATGGTGGATGGTGGAGCATCAGAGACCCTCTGAGGACCAACAGGAGCGTCAGAGACCCTCTGAGGACCAACAGGAACGTCAGAGACCCTCTGAGGACCAACAGGAGCGTCGGAGACCCTCTGAGGACCAATAGGAGCGTCAGAGACCCTCTGATGACCAACAGGAACGTCAGAGACCCTCTGATGACCAAGAGGAACGTCAGAGACCCTCTGAGGACCAACAGGAACGTCGGAGACCCTCTGAGGACCAACAGGAACGTCGGAGACCCTCTGAGGACCAACAGGAGCGTCGGAGACCCTCTGAGGACCAACAGGAACGTCGGAGACCCTCTGAGGACCAACAGGAGCGTCGGAGACCCTCTGAGGACCAACAGGAGCGTCGGAGACCCTCTGAGGACCAACAGGAGCGTCGGAGACCCTCTGAGGACCAACAGGAACGTCGGAGACCCTCTGAGGACCAACAGGAGCGTCGGAGACCCTCTGAGGACCAACAGGAACGTCAGAGACCCTCTGATGACCAAGAGGAACGTCAGAGACCCTCTGATGACCAAGAGGAGCGTCAGAGACCCTCTGATGACCAAGAGGAGCGTCAGAGACCCTCTGATGACCAATAGGAGCGTCAGAGACCCTCTGAGGACCAATAGGAGCGTCAGAGACCCTCTGAGGACCAAGAGGAGCGTCAGAGACCCTCTGATGACCAATAGGAGCGTCAGAGACCCTCTGAGGACCAATAGGAGCGTCAGAGACCCTCTGATGACCAAGAGGAGCGTCAGAGACCCTCTGATGACCAAGAGGAGCGTCAGAGACCCTCTGAGGACCAAGAGGAGCGTCAGAGACCCTCTGATGACCAATAGGAGCGTCAGAGACCCTCTGAGGACCAATAGGAGCGTCAGAGACCCTCTGATGACCAAGAGGAGCGTCAGAGACCCTCTGATGACCAAGAGGAGCGTCAGAGACCCTCTGAGGACACTTTAAGGTTTCTGATTGTTTGGCTGAAGCAGTTGGAGACGTTTCAGCCTAAATGTCAGGAGCATCTGTGTCTGTTGGATGATGTCCTCCTCCTCCTATACCTCCTCCTCCACCTCTTCTTCCTCCTCCTCCTCCTCCTCCTCCACCTCTTCCTCCTCCTCCTCCTTTAGGAGCACCATGAAACCACCTCACCTTCCTGCTGCTTCAGGAATGAAGGATTGAATGAAGAAGAGGTGATGTCAATTAGTTTAAGTAATAATAATAATAATAATCATAATAATAATATTAATAATAATAAAATTTGTTAGATTTTAGTAGCCAACTAATTTTTTTAAATAATTCACACATGATCGATCACTTCTGAACTGTTCTCATCTGTTCTCATC
>CM075194.1:1487500-1502500 GCA_037577475.1 Chaunax sp. Z400 | reverse complement strand
CGGCAGCAGCAGGAGAAGAAGAGAACAAACCTCCAGAGATGAAGAAGACGTCGGCCTGTCAGACGGACAGATGAAGAGTCACACAGTCTGTCTGTTGCCTTCACGGCCGGTTTGAACAATTCAATTCGAGTTTGAGATGACTGACAGATTCTGGAAATCATTATTGACACCCACGCGTAATGACGCACAACAACAACAATAATAACAGTCGATTTTTCTGACTGTTCACGATTTCTAACAACAAATTTAATAAGCGATTATTTTAATATTTTCCACTTATACACGTGTGAAAGTTGTGACGCGTCTGCAGCGCATCATCATCTCCTCACATCACTGAAAAAACAGGGGAAATGTCGGTTTGGTCTAAACGGAGCCGTTTGGAGAGCCGTCACCGCTGACCTGTTATTTCAGCCACCGGACGAACCTCAGTGGAAACACGTTTCCCCACGGTAAACATTATGCTTGACGCATTAGCGGCCTGAGCCGAGCCGGGTGGGCGCAGAGAGAGAGAGAGAGAGAGAGAGAGAGTATGGAAGAGAAATGTGTAAACAAAGAAATGATCATTTACGGCTTCTTCTACAAACAGCAGCTGTTCTCGCGTTAAAGTCAGAGATCTGTGAAACCCTGAAAATTCTAATTCAACCACTTATTTTAATTTTAGTTGAGGTTTCAGGCCCAAACAGACGCCTTCATGTCAGCAGAGCCTCTCAGCAAACCCCAGAATCACACGGCAGGTTTGATCCCTCAGGTCAGCGCAGACGCAGGTCGGTCACGCGCCGCGGCCTTTTTTAAATATGACAAAGCTCGTGTCAAACCGGGGAGAAGGCGCGAAGTTATGGCCCGTGTTTGTTCCTGGTGTCGGGAGCAACAAATCTGTCTGAGTGCTGACCGGAGATCAGATATAATCCGGTTTAAAGACGCGGGTTTGAGAGGCTCGAGCCTCTAAAGATGAAGACACCGTCATCCTGTCCGGTAAACACATTTAAAACGTGACCGTTAGTGAGAGAAACAACGCGTTAAAGTGAACATAAATAAATCACTAATCATTTATTGTAAATAAGACATAAACGTGGCGGATGTTTATTTATTCTGACAGATTGTTGACAAACATTAAAATGTTTCATTTGTTTTTGGCGCGCCGTCGATGTTTGACGCGTAAAGAAGAGAAAATAAGTAAAAGTGTGAAAATCCTCCAGAGACCAGAGAAACTCTGCAGCCAATGATAAAAGCGATCATTCATTTCCGTAATGATGTCATTTAAAAGGTTGACTTGAAGGCTCGTGCGGTGGCGCGTAAACGCTCCCAAAATTCCATTTTTTATTCTATAAAATCACTTCATTTTAATTAGAAAAATTTAATATTGTTCTAAAAGCTAAAGGATTCATAAACTGCAGGAGTTTGAACAGAAACCTGTTTTCAGGTGATGATGGAGGATTTTTACGCATCTTTTTATTTATTTAACCCACATCGGATCCAGAAATCTTGATATTGCCTCATACTCACATCTGTGTCGATAACAGCCGTGGTGGTATATCCCCAGCTCTCTGAGGGGAGAGACCAGGAGGGGGAGGACTGGGATGGTGGTGGAGGTGTGTGTGTGGGGGGGGGGGGATCTCTGCGGACTTGTCATGTCAAACTTTTGGCCCAATAGAAACGCAGCCCTGAGCAATCCTGAGCGTGTGTTGGCGAGCGGAGCCAATGGGGGCAGAGGAAGCGTCGCAGGTCCAGCCTCCTGATCCCAGCAGATTGAAATGTAAGCCTGTCTCTGCGCCGTCAGGAAACACACCGACTATTTTGTCCCTCTCGTTCCTCTTCGCTCAAGGACGCGATTTTTAGACAAGTGGACACGCTGGACGCGGAGCAGGATCCACGCAGAAGGCACAACGCGGACACCGTAGTCTTCATTTGCGGCTTTAACACGATGGGTGAGTGGAGTCGTTTTTCTCCTCAAGCTGCAGCGAAGTGTCCAAAGAGAAGGAGAGAATCCAGTCTGTGGATGTTTGACTGCAGCTGATCCTCAAACCAGGAGGCTGAATTATTATCATGAGTTTTGTCTCCGCTGACGTTGATCCTCCTGCAGGAGTCGTTCAGTCTGCGGACAGTCAGATATTCACTAGTGATAATCTGGTGATTCACACAGAATACTTTTGAACCAAAGTTTAAACGGATAAATCAACTATTATTTTCTCCTAAATGATCAAATAAATTGATCATAAATCATCTCTGATGATGTAAATATTTGATGCTATAATGAAGTGTGAGGTCACGTCTATCAGGCCTCCAGTGTTACAGCTGTGTGTGTTACAGCTGTGTGTGTTACAGCTGTGTGTGTTACAGCTGTGTGTGTTACAGCTGTGTGTGTGAGGCCTAGGCTCGGTGACTTTCTCACCATTGTGTCGTTTGTTTTTCACACCAGAGCCAGCCTTCGGGGAGGTGAACCAACTCGGCGGGGTTTTCGTGAACGGCAGGCCGCTCCCCAACGCCATCCGGCTCAGGATAGTGGAGCTGGCCCAGCTCGGGATCCGACCGTGTGACATCAGCAGGCAGCTGCGGGTCTCCCACGGCTGCGTCAGCAAGATCCTGGCCCGCTACAACGAGACCGGCTCCATCCTCCCGGGGGCCATCGGAGGCAGCAAGCCGCGCGTCACCACACCCACCGTGGTCAAACACATACGGACATACAAGCAGAGAGACCCGGGGATTTTTGCCTGGGAGATACGGGACAGGCTACTCGCCGACGGGGTTTGCGACAAGTTCAACCTGCCGTCCGTCAGCTCCATCAGCCGGATCCTCCGCAACAAGATCGGGAATCTGTCCCAGCAGAGCCAGTATGAGTCGGGCAAGCAGGCGCCTCACCCACCGCCGCAGCCAACGTTACCCTACAACCACTTATACTCTTACCCGACGTCCAAAGTGCCAACCCCCCCCGGCATGCCCACCCTCCCCGGACACATGGCCATGCACAGGATATGGCCTTCATCCCACTCCGTCACAGATATTCTGGGGATCCGATCAATCACAGAGCAACAAAGTAAGAACGGCTGCATGGAGGCGCGTGAGTCTGTTAGATAAGCTGCAGCGCGCCCGTGTGTGTGTGTGTGTGTGTGTGTGTGTGTGTGTGTGTGTGTGTGTGTGTGTTGATAAGGAGGGCTCACGGGCCTCCACGGAGAGAAATGTGTGCATGTAGAATATTAGATCACAAACACGGTTTAACCGGTAGTCAGAGACGTTCCTGCTGCATGTTTGGGGTCCAGACCGGTTGGGCTGATCTGGGAACAGGATCCGGCATAAATCAGAGTTAATGGTCGCCGTTGTTGTGCAGAACTGAGGCTGTCAGGATTCATGGCTTCCTCTCACCGCAGATAGAAGACGAATCTTTTCTAAATCAGCAGCAGATGTTCGTTGGGCTCATTTGAAGCAGTTTGATTGTTAGAGAAATTAATTCTAGAGATAAAAATCAGGACAAATGTGCAGCTTTATTCTCCCAAACTATCACAGGTTTGACTGGAGGTTATTTGACGAACACGCTGAATAAAAACAGGCTGATTCAGGATCAGCTGATGATTTTAAAAAAAGCTCCTAACCTGCTTGATCCAGAGGAAACACAGAAACACGTCCGTGGAGAAGCAGTGAAAGTCATTTTCCCCCCGACAGGAGGACGTTTGGTTGGACTAAAAACGACCTCTGACCCGCAGAGTCTCACATCTACCGGGAACCGAAACAGTAAAACGGTTATTTACATTCAATCAGGCTTAAAAATGACTCATTTTAAACTTTTGTTCAAACGTTTTAATCAAAAACCTGAAGAGAAGAAAAATCTTCATCTGTGATTTTGTCCATTTTAGACACTAAAATTAGTTTTGACTAACTTTACGCACACGGATGAACTGGTGCTGTTTGTGCGTCATTATCTGCGTTCATTGTTTCTGCAGCGGCCTTTTCTTAAACCTCCTCTCTTCTCTTTCTCTTCTGCTCCCAGTTAGTGACACTCCATCCTTTCCCAGCGCCAAACTGGAAGAATGGAGCGCTATTAACAGGACTAGTTTCCCCGCAGCGAGCTGTCCGCTAGTCTCTGGTGTGGATAAACCGCATTTAGAACCTGAAGCGAAATACACACAGGTAATAAATGGACTCATCTCACCTTCAGCCAGGCTGCTGAGTCATTCTGTCTGTGGATATTTCACCTCCTCTGCATCAGTTCGCTCCTTTTAAGAAGATCTCATTATTATTTTGGCCGAACAGAAGCTCCTCCTGCGGGGCCGCTGACGGTCCGCGCTCCGGTGATTCATTCATTATGAACCAGTTAGAGGTCTGAGAGTTTGATGGTCTGTAATGGTCCTGATTCTGGTTTCCAGTTGGACTTTGTAAAAATTAATTAACACTCAGAAACTGGTTGAACCCTGAAAAAGTCCGAGAACTACAGACTGATTCCGATTGGCTGATAAATTATTTTATTGATCTGCAGAGAAGGAACATTGATCACTGTCTAATCAGCATAAATCAGTTTAAACGGGAACAAATACAGGAGCAGGAATTGAAGAGTTTTATATAAACTTGAAAAAGTCACGTTGCAGATAAAGTAGATTAAACATTTAAACGTTTGACACAAAGCTTCACGCAATCATTAAAATATTTTTCTAATTTAAAAGAATTAAAACTCGTCTCAACAGGATTTATCTAAATTATATAATTTACATTTTTATTAATATTTCTATTAAAAACTATTTTATTGTAAAAGTATTTCTGTTTATTTCAATACAAGTGTTTATTTATTATTAATAAATAAAGAGATACAGTGACACCGTGTCTGCGCGCGTGCTTGTTGGCTCTGATTTATTAATTTTGCCGCTTTATCAGAAACATGATGCGTTCAGGGGCTCAGCAGAAAATGGACAAAAACAGAAGAGAGACGTTAAATATAGAAAATATAAAAACACCTGGAGGTAAAAATTTAAACTCAGATTGTTTAAAAGTTCATTAGATTAAAATGCTTAAAATAAAATCAGGCCTTTAATTCATTTATTTTTTTCCGTGTCATGTTTTTCTAATTTTTCTTTCAGATTAAAATAGGATTTTATTCTGAAATTATTATTTTTTATTTCGGTCGAACATGTTTGTTTTCAGACGCGTCATTAAATTTATGTCAGGAGCTCAGAGCGCGCGGCTCCATCTGATTCATGTAACACTTTTCACATTTAAAATGTTGAATTTCTTTTCGCGTTTTTCACGATTTATCTGGAATCCAAACAAAAGCATCAGCGCGTGACGTTATCCTACCGGAGACGTACTTATTTGAATGAATGACGTCAATTATTTTCTTATTCAATTCTGCTTTTGCTTGTGGACGATAAAAGGAAATTATTAGGTTTTATTTTGATGAACAAATTAAGAGAAATATTTTTTTATTATGACAATTTTAAATGTTAATTTTGTATTTTATTTACGTTTATATATTTTATATATTTAAATTTAAATAAAACACATGTCTAAATTCTAACATACATTATATATAAATATATATAATGTATGTTTTTATTGTATGATAACTTTGACAGCTGATGGCTGTTGGACAAAATAACAGAAACACAAACATGTGATGCAATCTGACACAAAAACACTGTAAAAACACATTTTCTAAAACATTTTGCTGAATTAACTTATTAGCCTGCAGTTAGTGGTGGTTTCCTATTGGCCGGCATCAGTCTGTACATGTAGCCTACTGCATGTATACATTATATATATACTGCACGTGTGTATATGTACTGCATGTGTGTATAAGTGTGTATATATACTGCATGTGTGTATAAGTGTGTACATGTACTGCGTGTGTGGTGCGTTCATGAAGACGTGAAAATCTTTGTGAAAATGTTTAGACTCGTAGATTCAAACATAAAGATTTGCTGTCATTTTATGTTACGAGCTAGTTTATGATTTAAAAACCAGCTCAAAGCCAACAAACACCCACAAGTGTGAGTTTTCTCTTTTAAAATCACCGCAGTCCGTCTGGAGTCTCTGGATCTGCTCTGAACAACGACGTGAAGAAGTGACGTACAGGACGGAGATTCTAGGTTCTAGATTCTGGACCACCCAGGGAGAAATTCGGCCTCCTGCTGAAATGCTTTGCTGAATTCCTCCAGTTCAGTCCTGTCGCTGCGCCAGAAAGACGAAGCCATTCAAGCTTCTCTATCATATTTCTCTCTTCCTGCCTTTCACTCTCAATCTCTGCTGACATCTGTTCTGTGGCGCCCCGACCGGCCCGTCGCCGTCTGACGGCCCTCTTTAGGTCCGACAGATCGTTTTATTCACGTAGAGCAAAAAGCATCTTTATTCAATGAACTAAACTGTGAAACTTGTTTTTTAATGTTGTGGCTGTGAAGTTAGAATTTAACGCTCTGAGGTCTTTAAATGTTTTAAATGTTGACTCTTCATGTTCCTGAGACTCACAGCGACAAACAGGAGAAGATCCTCAACACGTAAATACAATATAAACCGTCTGACTGAACATTTATTCTACATTTATTCTATTCTAATATTCTGCTTCAACCTCAGACTTTCAACCGTTAAGAACCAGAACTTTTGATCCTCATGATTAAAGGTGAGATTGTCAGACTGGTTTATTTCCACATTGTTCTGATAAACTGGAGGTTCTTCTTCTACAAAGCTGAGATTGTTCTGTAGGTTCGTCTATTAAACTTGGCATCAGGTTAAAAAGGTGGATTTTTTCTTAAATCCACTTTTTTACAGAAATGTTTTCTAAAATCTGCAGCACCAGATTTATTCTGGGAGATTAAATCTCTAAAGTGTCCTGTTAAAACTCACCTTTACTGATGACCAAAAGTTCTGCTTCTAATAAAAGTAAATAAAATTATAAAAAATAAAATACTTACTTTTATTTTATTTTATGGGTTTAAAGTCTGAGGTTGAAGCAGAATATTAGAATAAAATAGCAGATAAATGTAGAATAAACGTTTTAAATGACATTTTGAAATGTTTTTTTAGTAGAAGTGTTTTCCGTCTCTAAACTGGACTGAATGATGACGTCATAAAGATGAAGCTTGGAATGAAAACTGAACATATGAACAAATATTTATTATAATAAAAATCCCACAGAAAAAAACAAACATTCTTCAGTCCATTTAAGACGAGGTGATGATGATGATGATGATGATGATCGTGTCCATCTCTCTCCTCGCCGTCCTATAGGTCGCTGTGAGTTATGTATGATGTCATCAGGGTCAGGATGAGGAAGAGGAGGGTCTGTAGACCTGCTGGATGTGACCAGATTTAAATTCTGTTCCTGGACCTGCTAACGTTCTCTTCCTCCCCTCCAGACGCCGACTGGATTGCCCACAGTGAACAGCTATGTCACGGCGCCCAGCATCCCTCCCTACCACCCTCCCACCCAAGTGTCACCCTACATGGGGTACAGCGCCACCACCTCGGCCTATGTGACCGGACCCACGTGGCAGCCGGCCAGTGGCAGTGCTCTCTCTCCCCACAGCTGTGACATCACCGCCCCTCTGGCCTTCAAGAGCATGACGGCCAACCGGGACGCCATCCACCCGGTCGCCGCCTCGGCGCTGTGAGGCCCGGCGAGGACTGTCCCCCCCTGTGGCTTCATTTCACTCCTCCTCCCCACGAGGAGGACTCAGGACCCAGATCTGAGACCAAAGAAGGAATAAACAGTTTCATCACAGACTTGCAGGACAGGTGTAGTGAAGGAATCCGTCACCACCGATCCTCTGATTCTTTACTGTGTCTTTGGGCCAAACGGGGTAAAGTATGACGTCACCAGTATCCAAGCAGAGGGAAACCCTGGAGGGTGTTTATTCATGTTTTTTATATGTTTGTATTCTTTCTGTGTCTCTTCTCTAAACGTAGCCTCTGCCAGAGCTCAGAGAAGTTTATTTATTAGATTTAAGGTACGTTGAATGAAGTGCAATTAGCATCTCCACCCACCTTCACACAGATTGGCTTTGCTGTTGGAGTCACTAATAACAATTGACAAATGTTGCACAATGAAATTGAATGTATCTTATTAAAATGTTTGGCTGTTAACGCGTTGAATCCTCAGCAGTCTTTCTCCTGCACACCACACCACCACACTAGCGGCTACGCTAAACTGAAGCGTGCTGTCCATAAAAGAAACCTGCGTGTTCATACAGGCCTGCGTTTTCTGGGACCGAGCTTCACGGCTCATTTGGGAAAGTTTATCAGAAACGCTTTGAGCACAAACACGGAGAGTTTTGTCTCCGCATGAAGTGATTCTGTTCAATATTAGAGGTCGACCGGAGGGGATTCTTAAAGTCGATAAAAACAGGATTCATCGTGTAAAACTGAACGTCTGAGTCAAACTAATAAATAAAATAAAAAACAAGAAATCTGGGACGGACTAAAAATAATCTCATAAGATGAAATCTCTTAAATACAGGCTTGTTTATATTTTTTATTTCACTTCTTTAAAAATATTTTCTCCTTAATAATCATGATCAGATATTATTTCATATTTTCCTGGTTCTGAGGAGCTTTGAGTAAAATTAGCAGAATTTTAGAGCCGTTTGATTAAAAACTGACGAGAATAAACTCAGAACTTTTCATCTCTTCACACAACATAATACTTAAGTGTTTAATATCAGAATTTACAGCAGAGTCTCAGCTTTATGTACGATGAGCCTCCCTTAAACCCATAAATTGACCTAAAACCTTAAAATTTCATTCCAATTTTGAAATCTCTTGTAAAAACTCATCTTTCCTCCTGAGGACCAAAAGTTCTGCTTCTTAAATGGGTTTAAAGTCTGAGGTGGAACCAGAATATTAAAATAAAACAGTAGATTAATGTAGAATAAATGTCTGAAATGAGATTTTATTATATCGTTTTAGTAGAAGCGTCAGTCTTAGATAAATGTGACTGAATGATGACATCATCCAACACATGAAGCTTCATCATCCAAATCAATTATTATCTCTAAAAAGCCACTGATCCATTAAGAGGAGCCGGATGAGGAGCGTGTCCAGCTCTCTTCTCAGCGTCCTATTGGTCGCTGTGAGTCACATGATCTGGTGAGAGGAAGGACGAGGAAGAGGAGGGTCTACAGATTCCAGTGACATTTAAACCACATTTCTATGATAAAATGATAAAAACACAGAACTGTGTTTAGGTTGATCAGATCTGATCATCTGTAATCAATAAGCAGCTGTTTGTGCTTCATCAGAAGACATTTTTAATCTTATATTTTTCCTCTGGTGAGATGAATTTGTTTCATCTTATTTAACACAATGTTTTATTAAGTATGACACGTTATATCCAGATTATAGGATGATGGGTCAATATCAGCTCACAGTAAGAAGGTTGTGGGTTTGAATCCACCTGCTGACTGGTTTTCATTATTTTAAGACAGAAAAACTGTTGACAACTTTTCCATTAAAAGGAATCATGTTTTCTGATTTTAACATCATTTCATTCAAATGAAGAAACAGTGAAAGAATTGATGATTTTTTACTTTTTTCTACCAATAAGTTCTTGAAATGAGCAGTTTTGACACTTTTAAAAAGCCTGAATCATTTATCTGTCTGATAAATTCACCTCTTTGAAATCAACTTTTTAAATTCCTTATATTTCAACAAATAACCTCAAAACACTTTTTAGATTTCTAAACATTTATTCTGAATATTTGCTTCATGGTTCAAATTTTCCCAGATTGATTTTAGATTCTAAAGTGATAAAATAAAAAAATAAAAAGTCTGTTTATTCTTATAGAAAATAACGTCTTCAGTATATCTGAGATCCTACAGTCTATAGGAGAGGCTGTTTTAAATCTACTCATTTTAAACAGGAAGAAGCTTTCAGCTGAAGTGTGTGTGTGAGTGAGTGTGTGTGTGAGTGAGTGTGTGTGTGAGTCTGTGTTTGTGTGTGATGCTGTAAATCAGATCAGTGGTTTTCATTTATTGTCTCCATCTTTAAACCAATGACAGACTGTTTAACTGTTTGACACTTTAAAACGTCTAAAAGTGAAAAACGCTGATAAACTGAGGCTCTCTGGTCTCGTCTCATCTCTCTGTCGGGACCCCGTGGTGAGTCCAGTCAGACCGGCTGTGGTCTCAGACATGTGACTTTATCTTCTAAAACAAGACGTCCAGCTGAAAAGTGAGACTCCTAAACGTCCTCCTGCAGCTCCTGGACCATGAAACCAACCCTGCAGAATGTTCAGACGATGTTGTTCACCTCTGAGGCCAGACTTCTCTGATAGTGCGTCTCCATACTGACACAAACTCACTGATTTACACTAAAATACAGTTTCTTTCATTCTAGGTGCTTCTTTGTCCTCTTCCTGGATCTCCCAGAGTGTTTCTGACCCTTTGACACAAACTTTATGCTGTTTTCTTTCAAACATTAAGTCATAGATTCAGAAGATCGACATTTTAATCTGTGGATATGATTTGAGGGACCAGAATCAGGAGAGGATGTTTTTCTCTGAGCTGTGAAGAAGAAATGTTCTCTTCCCTCAAAGAGCCCAGATGATCTGTTAGCTTAGCTTTAGCAGAGACGAGGAGCCTGATTGGATCCTTATTGGGAGCATCAGTGTCCATATATGGAGGTGGACTGTGAGGCAGACACAGTGTGTGTGGATGAAGCTGCTCACCTGCTCCTTTACATACGATGATCTCTGGCTGCTTTCATTCCCCCGGTGTCGCAGTAGAAACAGTGTCCGTGTCAACAGGCCCTCATTTGACTTGGAAAGCTCTCCTCCCCGCATCCAGTGGTCACGGACCGTTGCTCAGGGATCTTTGACCGTACCTGAACCACATCACAGGGACGTGTTGATACACTGGCTGCACCCCCACCATCCATCACAGACAGTGAATGATGGCACGAAGAGTCGTTACAAGCCTGCAAACGTCCTGCTGCATGAAGTGAGCAGCATGTTCGTCTCCTCAGAGTCCGATAACGTGATCAGCTCTACGGCCTCTAACAATAGGAGGCGACACGTGTTTCTAATTAATGAGTCTGACTCCGGTGTCATATGGTTATCTTTACATGCAATCAGAACCACGACAGCCGTCTGCAGGCTAACACAGAGCAGAGTCCGGCCTCCAGGCCTCCATGTGTGCTGAGAGATGCTGACGACGGCCAGAGTGTTTTCTTAACGTGTGAAAACAGCAGCGCTGAGCCGGCAGGTGAGGAAAAGCTCAGAGAGAAAAACCACCTCAACACGTCTGCTGCTCTTTTAACACGAGGAGTTTAAAGCCTGCATTTTAATCATGAAAAAAACACAGCTCTAAAAGTCTCAGCAGTCACTTCAGAGGCAGGAGAGGAGTGAGAATAAAATCTGGTTAAGATACAAAGACAAACAGATCATTATTATCATTATCATCATTATTAAAATGATTAAAAGCTCAGATTTCATCTCTTAAATTTCAGTTTTTGCTGTGAGGAAGAAAAAAATCGGAAAACTTTGCTCAAATATTTTAAATCAAGGTTTTTTTTTGTTGAACAAATATTTTTTTCAGTTTTTATGTTGAAGTGTTTCACTTGTTTTGTCGTTAATTAGATTGATCAGATATTACAAATAGTTTCCTGCTCAGACTTTCAGATGGTTTTAGGTTGATGGAGGTTTGTTCTCTGAATGTCTAGTTATCTATTTTTATTGTCTATTTTTTTATTGGTCATCTTGTCAAACATCTGAAATTTTCTTTATGAAATTATTTCTTCTTAGTAGTAAAATAACATTTATCTTATTTTTAACATACTCTGCTGTTTTGTGCTTATAATCACTTTATTCCAGAGTTTAAAGCCTTATTTCAACATGATGTCGTTAGCATTGGATGCTAGGTTGCTATCCTCTGATTGGTTAGCAGTTTATCGGCTCACAGGATGGAAGGTTGTGGGTTTGAACCCAGCTGCTGAGTGGGTTGTGTTGATCTGTTTATAGTGTATCAGACAGCTTTATAATGGAAGCATGTTTCATTTAATATCTTTGTTATAATGTTGTCTGTAGACCCTCCTCTTCCTCGTTCTTATTCTCTTCAGATCACAACGACCAATAGGAGAAGAGACGTAAAATCTCCCTCTAACTTCTGGTGAAAGTAGAGACAGACAACATTTGGGACATTTATTCTACTTTTATCTACTATTTTGTTCTAATGTTCTGCTTCAACCTCAGACTTTAAACCCATTTAAGAAGCAGAACATTTGGTCCACAGGAGGAAAGAATTTAAAGAATCAGAACTCACAGTTTAGGTCCAGTGATTTCTTTCCATGGTGCCTTTAAGGACAAATAGAAGCATCATTCTGTCAAAAGCTCAGACTGTGATGGAAACTTCAATATTTATGTTTTATACAAGTCGCTTAAAAGGTGAATTTAACAAGATGTCAAATTGGAGAAAATGTCCAGAGGGTTAAAATCATCATCTGCAGTTTAGTTTTTCACTCAAATGAAGTATTTATTAGTTTTGATTTGATTTTACTTAATAAATGTCTGGATTCATCTTCCTGTCCTGCTGGTAAATCCACTCGTTTGTAGTTTTTATTTCTTATTACTTTTACTTCTGAGGCCTGTCAGAGTGAACTGAGACGTTTCAGGCGAGGAAGAGGAGGGACATGAAGATTTACAATCAGTGTGGGGAATGTAGGTGAAAGGTGGCTCAGAGGAGGTTCAGGGCTCCGTTAGAGAGACGCTAACGATTCCATCAGTCTGCAGCCATCAGTCTGTCGCCACGGCAGCACAGAGACACGCCCACATTATGATGAGTGTCAAACGCAGACCAGGCTCAGGAGAGAGAGCAGCAGCCCTGAGGCTGAGCAACAGGTGTGTGTCTGTGTGTGTGTGTGTGTGTGTGTGTGTGTGTGTGTGTGTGTGTGTGTGTGTGTCTGTGTGTGTGTGTGTCTGTGTGTGTGTGTCTGTGTGTGTGTGTGTGTCTGTGTGTGTGTGTCTGTGTGTCTGTGTGTGTGTGTGTCTGTGTGTGTGTGTGTCTGTGTGTGTGTCTGTGTGTGTGTGTGTCTGTGTGTGTGTGTGTGTGTGTCTGTGTGTGTGTGTGTGTCTGTGTGTGTGTGTGTGTCTGTGTGTGTGTGTGTCTGTGTGTGTGTCTGTGTGTGTGTGTGTCTGTGTGTGTGTGTGTGTGTGTGTGTCTGTGTGTGTGTCTGTGTGTGTGTGTGTCTGTGTGTGTGTGTCTGTGTGTGTGTGTGTGTGTGTCTGTGTGTGTGTGTGTCTGTGTGTGTGTGTCTGTGTGTGTGTGTGTGTGTGTGTCTGTGTGTGTGTGTGTCTGTGTGTGTGTCTGTGTGTGTGTGTGTCTGTGTGTGTGTCTGTGTGTGTGTGTGTCTGTGTGTGTGTCTGTGTGTGTGTGTGTGTGTGTGTGTGTGTGTGTCTGTGTGTGTGTCTGTGTGTGTGTGTGTGTGTCTGTGTGTGTGTGTGTGTGTGTGTGTGAACCCCTGATTCCTGCAGCCACATTTGCATTTCATGAGCTGGTTGGTTTAGTACAACAGACTTGACTCCTGACAGCTCCTCAAACACCACACTGTGACAGGAGGAGGAGGAGGAGGAGGAGGAGGAGGAGGAGGAGAAACCGAAGGTGATACAGACGCCGAGAAGACAAACACGCAACACTCAGAGTGAGGAAGAGAATCCTTTTTATTTGTTAGCGATGCTTCCATAAATGCTAATGTTTAAAACTGAGATTATAAAAAGTCAGTTTGGTACAAATTAAAAGAGGAACACATAAATGTTTGTCATGCATAAAAGAAATTCTTCTACAATCTTTCTGGCTGCTGCTGTTTCATCTCCTCTCAGTTCTATAGATCACAGTCTGGTTAGCAGCTCAGATAGAGATGAAGGTGATCGATGGAGAAGAAGACATGAACTGTACAATAATCCAACGATGAGATCATCATTAAAGCCTCTGAGCAAAAGTTAAACTTTTCTCTGTTACAAAAAAAATCAAAGATTCATAAAACGTTTCAGCAGCTAAACACATGAAGAAGACGACTAAAAAAAAAAGAAAAAAAAATTATAAAAAGACTCCATAAGCTCGTACGGCGTAATGCAGGTGTAAGATGGCAAATAGATTCAAAACAACTTTATTTGCACCCTTTCTTAAGGTAAAATCGTCATGGTAGCTGTTCAGCTAAAAGTGTTAGCATGTAACATGTCTGCATGCGCCGCTAAAGGAAATCCAGAAGTTGTGATTTCAGCGTTTAGCCACGACCCACAAACTGTGTCACACATGAAGTTTAACAAGTTCCTACTTTTTCTTTGTGTGTGACTCTCTGCAGGCCAACACAGTTAGCTTAGAGGCTACATGAGGATTTTAGGGGTGTAAATAAAATCTTTCTGAATCAGATCGGGATCATTTGGAGACGTACGGCGTACGAACTGTAGGGAGTTATTTTATTAAATCTACATCTTCTTCAGGTGTTTAGGAGAAACGCTGTTTTACTGTAAGGCTCCAGAAATGCTGAAGGACTAAGAAACATCAGCTGACTTTTCATCAACATGGAGGAGAGAATGAATTCATTTTTATTTAGGGTGAACTGTTCCTTTAAAGCTCCTTCATTAAAAACATTCGTACTTCCGGTTCCTTTTCTCTCTAAAAAATAAAAAGCTAAGCATTTTTTCAACCTCTGCAGCAACGACTTCATCATTTTTTCTATCTGCTGTATCTCTGTATTTATTCTGTTAGTTTTTTATCATTATTAAAGTGAAGCTGCGTTAGCTAAACGTTCTATGCTAATACACGTAGCCGGAGACTGATCTTCCTCTTCCTCCTCCGCTTCCCATCTTTGATCTGAGTCAGTATTTTAGCCTTCATTTTTATTCCTTAAATCAAACTTTAGCATTCTTTAATTTGTCTTAAACTGGAAATGAGTGGAAGCTGTAATGTTTGATTAAATGGTAGCTGTTAAAGCATCCATACAGTCATGTGATGCAGAGAAGGACGGAGTGATTGTGTGTGTGGTACAAACTGATATCTGCGGTACGTTAGCATGAGATTTATAACACAGTTTGA
>CM075194.1:1405000-1480000 GCA_037577475.1 Chaunax sp. Z400 | reverse complement strand
TCCGTCGCTCGGCTTAAACTGCTCTGGAAGAGCAACAATAGAAAGCAAAGCATGGTGGGAGAATTAACTGATTTAAAAAAAGACATTTGACACAATGGACCCACTAATAACCGCTGTTCATCAGTGGTTAATGAATCAGGGCTTAAGAAGGTTAAATGTGGAGTTCCACAAGGGTCGGTATCGGGACGTCTGATTTATATATCAATGACATCTGTGACGTTTATGTCGATGTCATCTAGAGCTGGGGCGACGCCCACGATAGGGAGGAAACATTCAGTTTCACATGAGAGACTAGTGTAAAAAAGAAAATTTCCGTTCTTATGATGACAATAAATATGAATTATGAAACATTCATTATCCAGGCTCCCATCCAGAAACTTTTGCTATAATTATGATCAAATTGATGAAACTGAATGTTGAGTCAGATGCGTCAGAATCTACAAACCTCTACATTTATAACTGAGATCTGAGGCACATCAGATGCTGTCAGTGGTGAACAGCTACAGGATGCTGGTGACACTTAATACTTATTACAGTCCAACAGTAAAGCAGCATCAGCCATGTTGACTGAGGGATTAAACATCTCATCCAGTCCTGATTTAACTCTGGATCCTCCAGGAGGAGCTGGAAAGTGCTGCTGGGTAGAGGGACGTTTGGAAGACCCTGATTAGCCCAGATAAGAGGAAGAAGGAAGGATGGATGGATGGAATCCAAAGGATCTCTTTACGTGTTGCTCAAACACAAATGAGAGGCTCATCCTGCAGAAAGCTGAGATTTAATGTAAGGTTTGATATAAAACAGTATCAGGTTACAAAGAGGTTCCTAAAAGAGAAGAATTCAATAAGAGACAACTCGACATCATGAACTTCAATAATATTCCTGTTAGGATGACCTGTGGAGATCAGAACAGATCTGTATCTACAGTCTGTGAAGGTATTAAGAACAGGGGTTATACAGATTCTCCTTCCGGCTCTGTTTTTGATAATGAAATGAAAATGAAATGAAATGAAAATGAAAAATGAATTTCATTTTCAAAATGAAAGCTTTGAATTTGTTTGGACTGGAATAAAGCTGAATAAATGATCCCGTCTCACCGGGCTGGTAGGAATAGCATCCTTGACGTTGAAGTAGAAGCCGAAGTAGATCATGTTGAAGACTCCATGGCGACCCAGCGTGGAGGTCAAACCTTTGTTCAGGCCCCTCCCTCCGAACCCGTCTGACTTGATGATGCGTCTAGCTTGAGCGAATGAGGACGGTTGCTGTTGGAGAAAGAATTAAAAATGTTGCATGTTAAACAAGCGCTGTGAGCATCACAGATATGTGAAGAGTTGAGACGGTATCTTATCTGATTCCACCTCTTTGAAGGCGTCTCTGTTGGCCTGCAGACTGACTTTCACCACCTCGAACGGATTGACGACGACAGCCTCAGTCAGGCCTGCACCGAGCCCTGCTACAGACAGCGCCTGGAGGGAGACGGGCGTGATTTAGGGCTGAGAATGTGGAGCTAATACTCAGAGCAGAGAGCACACACTGAGGTAGACCATGAGGAAGAGTGTCCCGGGTACAAGAGGTTAAAGCCGAGCCATAGTTTTCCTTTAGAAACTTGTTCCTCGACTCTTTTTGTGTGTCCAAAATGAAATTAGTTTCTGTCACGTCTGTCACTGCTTGACAAATGTTTGAAGACACCTGTGTTTATCATTTGACAAAATGTTGGCTGACAGACGGGAGGAAACAGGAATGTGAGTGTTTGAAGGTTAAATATGACATCGCTACACGAATATGGCAGCAAACAACGATCTGCTATGTGAAATATAAATATAACAAACCTTATTTGTATTGAACCGTTCATGCATAAAAAATGTGCTCACATAAAAAAAGACAAAACAGGGACAGAACATGAATGTAACTTGATAATAATAGTAAAAAATATGATTAAGATGCATAAAAACATGGATAAAATCAATGTAAAATAAGATGGAGTATAAAAACAACACTTCCTGGATGAGGTCCTTCGATCTGGACCTGAACCAACATTTAACGTGTTTCTGGTCCATTAAATTTCAACATCCTTCCACAAAGTTTTATGGAAATCCGTCAAGTGGATTTAATGTAATCCTGCTGACAAACAAACAAACAGAAACTCTTTGGTGTTGTAAGTCGTTTAAGTCGTGTTAAACAGGCTCTCATCCCCTCGCCTGTAGGGAGGGGCCTTGGTTGGACCCAGTCAATCAAGCCGTAATAAACTTTACTTGTATTTGAGACACTGGTTTTTACCATAAAACTGGTTTATTCAGTGTTTCTACTGGTTTTAATCACCACGTGTTTGTTTGGGAGAAGAGGAGAGTTAACCTATAATAAAACCTCATTAATGAGGAACACTGAATGAATGCTAACCTAGAATGAAGCGGAGCTAACGTTAGCAGCAGTAAGAAGTTAACTGTTGGGTCAACGATGATGGATATGATGACGACGATGATGATGATGATGATGATGATGATGATGACCCATCAGCCAAACCCTCACAACAGATAAAAAATGTTTAAACTTTGTTTTAAATCTACGGTTTTTCTGCTTTCTTACTGTGTAGAACACAAGTATTTGTGGATTTCATGTCTTTTTAAACTTATATTAATGGACAAGATGGACAAAATGTAAAGGACGAACAGAAGTACGTAGGCGTTGACAGACGGACGTAGAGGGAGCATAAACGGGCCTTTAATGGGGTGGAGGGGTTTGTGGTCCCTGTGATGCTGGTAGCTGGGGCCCTGGTAGGGGTGGCCAATGCAAACTAGTCTGAGGGGCGGGGCCAGACAAGAGCGAATCAAAGACCCCAGATGAATCAGCCACAAAGGTGAGCTCCCCTGAGATGGATGGGCACAACCCGAACAAACGATGTGGAGTCGCTGCCCTGTGGGCCCCGTGGGGCCCTGCAGCTGCAGGTGAGCGAGGAGACCTGGTGACTCCTGCTTCGTAGACCAGCCCTAGAAAGGGTGTTAGGGGGTTAGGAGACGTCTCCTGATTTCTCTCGTTTGTTCATTGACGACACGTGTTCATAAGTTCACGACACACTGATAAAATAATATATGGAAAATATGTTCCTGAGATTTTCCCCAAAGACAAACAGTTAATATTTTCATACTTCTTTAAATCAGACCTGCTAAATTTCAGCCGCTGTGGTGCGACCAATAAAAATGTTTAGTCACACTTGACAGATTTTTTTGGAAGCGTGTGTGATGGAAACCATCGCACCCTGCAGCCCTGTGTGTGTGTGTGTGTGTGTGTGTGTGTGTGTGTGTGTGTGTGTGTGTGTGTGTGTCCTCACAGAGAAACGTAATGGGAACATGTCAGGATGGTGTCTATAGCTCATTAGTCTTCCTGCCTCTTTATCCTGCTGTCAGAGGCCGGGACCATCCTCTCAGACATGCCTCATGATGTTTACACAGCCAGCCAGCCGTGTTTGTATTATTACTGTGTGTGTCCTCATTAATCAGAGTGAAGGCATTCAGCTGGGCCACGCTCAATAGGACACATTCACAATCTGTAATTCACTCACACTAATGATCTGATGTGATTACAGTACTTGATACGCCACAGCTTCGGGGGGGAAATGGGGTTGGAGGAAGAGGAAGATGAAGAGATAGAGAGGGAGGTGGAGGTGGAGGAGGAGGAGCGTGATGGATGGGACAGGTAAACATTTCTCCACCAATGGCTGTAAAAACACGTCTTCCTTAGCGACCCATCCATCATGGCTGACACTTGGCTGACACCTGAACAGGTGGTGTGTGGTGACTCCGCCCCCGCAGCACAGATCTGTCTTCCTCTAAACGCCGACTCAGAAACCAGAAGAGTCAGAAAGGATGAGATCGATTCCCGGCGGGAGGATTAGAACCCGCCAAACAAACAGTCCAGTCTTTTCCAGCATCATCAAAGATGAAGCGACACGTTTCAGCTGTAAAAGGTGTTTCAGGCGGAGCCACAATACAATATTTGAGGTATTATGGAAAAACAATGTGTTTATTTTTACAGGCTTTAACCCTCTGAGGTCAGGAACATTTTTATTCATATCTTTGTGATAAACATGTTGCTGGAATCTGTAGACTCTCCCCCTCCTCATCCTCACTCTGATGACATCATACATGACTCACAGTTACCAATAGGAAGCCGAGAAGAGAGATCAAAACACATCATCTGCCTCTTTGCCCCTTTCTTTAATATGTACTGTACAGTAATAAATATTTGATTTGTAAAAAAGATTTGTTCTGCCCATTTTTAATTTGCACACATCCCATGAAGCTGCATATGTAGTATGATGTCATATGATGTCATATGATGTCATATGGTGTCATATGATGTCATATTCAGTCCAATTTGATCTCTAATGTTTGGTGAAATCAGAGTGAGATATTCCTGATTCCAGATATTCCTCAGCTTCTGTCAACCTAGAACAATTGTTCCCCATGAATAAAGGTGTGTTTTCACAAGAGAGTTTCAGATTTTAGCCCAAATGATCTCTTTCCACGTTGCTCTCAGTCAGACATCTTCCAGAAAGCTGAGACTGGGCTGTAAATGACTTCTAACTGTCCTCAGAGCCCAGAGGGATTCAGACCTGAACCTTCAACACTGCATCATGAATGATGGGATGTCAGATTTAAATGGAGTTTTAACTTCTTCTCTTCATCACAAATCTGTTTCATTTACTACTATTCATATGCTGTCATTTCTTTATTGGCTGAGAGCTGATAAAAAATTTACAACCTTTGATAACAACAGCTGATAACAACCTTTTTGTATGGTCGCCTTTAAAACTGTAGGCATCCCATAATATATGGAAGCCTAAATCTGACATCACTGCTGATGTCAGACTGACGGTGACATCAGTCATCCTGATAATGAAAAATGAAAAGACATGTTTTGGCATCAAAACCAAACTTCACTCTTTTCTTAAGAATAGGTATAAGTTGTTGCCATGGAAATTTTAAAAAATTCAAATTAAAAAAATTTGTAAATAGTAAAAGGCACAACTTCAACATATGGTTGATGTGTACGTACAATCTATTGAAGGTAAATGAAATAGTGTTAAAGTTATGCTCCTGACAAAGACTGAACATGTTTACAGACAGACAGATGGACAGAGCAATAATAATAATAATAACAATAATAAAATAATAACAACAATAATAATAATGGAAAAAATTACAGTTCTAATGTGTAACAAACTGAACTTCTTGGTGAGACAAGGCTTTAGTGAAGGTTTGGACAGAAATATGATGTCATTAATAACCTGATCAGCTGATCACCAGAGTGTAAACTACACTCTCAGTCTTTACAAACATCACACTTTATTATCTACGTGAAACCTTCAGGATTAAATGTGATTAAATACAGCCTCACAGCGTTGCTCTACAGCACATCAGAGATATTATTTTATATGAATAAATACAAGAAATAAATTTAAATTTGTCTGAATTGGTCCCAGTTGTTAGTCTGAGGATCACAGGTTGTCTGATACACCTGATCTTCATATGTGCTTCACACCTAACAAACGTGTTTGTCCAGCTTTAATGTCCACTAAAGAACATTCTGTCCTGTTATATATTCTGTTTCTACCATAATATAATAAACTGTCAGCATGTTTTAGTCCAGCTGTAGTAGAAAGCGTCTGAGGGTTCAGGTGAGCAGCATGTAAAGAAAACAAGCTTCCACAGCTCTGCATCGACAGCAACGTTTTCATGAATCCCTTCGGCTGCTGAAATTATTCTTGGCATCGGTCTGAGCAGCGTTTGACAGGTGAGCTGTTCTTTGACACTGGGTGTGACGCTCCTCCTATGTGTGTGTGTGTGTTTGCTTTTCAGGTGAGAGTGTATTCAGGTGTTTTCTGTGTGTCGACTCACCACACCAGGAGACAAAGGGGTCAGACCCAGCAGCTTCTTGTATTGCTCAAAGGTGAAGAACTGCAGAGGACAGATGGGGAGGAATGAGCTGTCAGAGCTGCAGAGCATTGAAAAGCTGACGTCTGTCACAGCTGACTGTCAGACAGAAGCCTGGGACACTCTGAGGGGGGGGAGTGTGTGTGTGTGTGTGTGTGTGTGGGGGGGGACGCGACACGTCACACTGTTGCACTGATTTGTTTATGTGAGCAGAATGTTAGAGGTTTGAATCAGAGCTTCATTTGCTTTCATTCTTCGCTCCAGACTTTCTCACCATCAGCCAGCTTTGGTCGCCGTGTGAGCGATGACCTCATCATCTCAGTGTGAGCGCTCATTCTAAAGTTCTCCAACATCTCATTACATATGCGCCCCCCCCTCGCCACCTTATTACCAGTGCACATTAGCGTGAGATGCTAACTCTTTCTACAAGTAAATATCAAAAGATGGGGCTCAGGGGAAGCCTCGTTTAAATGCTTGTAAGTCAATATTTGGTCGGCCAACAGAACAAACAGGAGAGTCTGAGGAGCCAGAGGAGGCAGAGACGGAGGGCGTTGTGTGTTTAATCAACATGTGTGTGCCATGTTACAGCAACTGTGGTTGGAGTGTTTTCATACGGCGGTGGAGCCGGAGCCTGAGCGCCGCTGCAGTTTCCCTACGAAGCCATATCTTACCTTCACCGCTCTCTTTGGTGTCTCTGCCACGATCGGAGGCAGGATTCCCTTGTAGAAGCCAAAGACTCTGTGGAGGCAGGAAATAAAACATTATGTAAGATTATCTTATAACTCTTATGCAACTTTCAACACATTTACACCAGGTATTCAAATGAGATCTGGACCCGAATAATAAGACGATCTGGTCTCAGATCTCTGTCCTCCAGAGCAAAACCTGCACCAGTATTTTTAGGTGGTGGCAAACCCCCAGTTCCAGGTTTCTGAAAGCAAGTCTGTCTGCAAAAAGAATTCATGAGTATATGACATATCAACAGGAAGAGCTGAAAGTTCAAATTGGAGCTGATGAGGCAGTTGGTTGGACTTCCTGTTGCTCGGGGCCTGCCTGAGCCATAAGTGTTTGTCTGTTAGCTTCCAAATTAGCATCACTAGAACCAGCACAAATTTTTCTACGTTTTCATGTCAACATTATGGATGTGGAGTAAAAACTGAGGGAGTGAGAACAATTTAAAGAGAAGATTTTTAGACCATTTTACAGCTGACCTCCACTCTAATGATGATGTCACCCGCTCTAACGATGATGTCACCCGCTCTAACGATGATGTCACCCGCTCTAACGATGATGTCACCCGCTCTAACGATGATGTCACCCGCTCTAACGATGTCACCCACTCTAACGATGATGTCGCCACTCTAACGATGTCGCCACTCTAACGAAGTCACCCGCTCTAACGATGATGTCACCGCTCTAACGATGATGTCACCCACTCTAACGATGTCACCGCTCTAACGATGTCGCCACTCTAACGATGATGTCGCCACTCTAACGATGATCTCGCCACTCTAATGTCGCCACTCTAACGATGATGTCACCACTCTAATGATGATGTCACCACTCTACCGATGATGTCACGACTCTAACGATGATGTCGCCACTCTAACGATGATGTTACCAACTCTAATGATGATGTCACCACTCTAACGATGATGACACCACTCTAATGATGATGTCACCACTCTGTCAACATTCCTGTTATACACACCCATTATGAAATCTGAAACCAGCCAAAATGACGCCAAACCTAAACTGGGATTTCTTGAAAACCAGTCTACATATCAAAATGTCCATTTAGTCCAGTAAAATCCAGAGTCTGGAGACCAGTTTAAACTTTTAATCATGTTTCTATGTTCAGGTTTTGTGAAGCAGCGTGGACCCAAAGAGGGGCGGGGCTTAACCTCTGTGAACGTTGATTTACCGTTATTTCTTAAAATAGTTTTGGGACCACAAAACACCAGTCCCTACATCTACAGGTTTGGATATGTGCTGGTAATACTACAGGACTACTCAGCTCTATTCATATTTCTACACTCCCACTTGTGTGTTTGGTAAACATTAAAAAATGGTAAACATAAATCTGAAGTCGATGTGATCTGGAGTTAGAGAGAAACACTGGAGAGGAGAAGATAACGATGTGGTGACTTTTATCTGTAGAGATCTGGATCCATCATTCAACCAGTAGAATATCTTAGTGTAAAACGTCTCCAGGCCCCGGCTGAGGGAACCTTCATGACATCATAAGGGTTACTTTTAAAGACGCCTTTAACATCCTGGTATGTCTTTATTTGTCAGTGGACACAGTTACCACAGGAATCAAACCTCTGACAGCACTAAATGTAGACTGCAGGTCTAATAACAAGTCTGAAAAATGGAAAAAGAAAGTGTCCTGCTTCTGTTTGGCAGCATTACTTTATAGATATATTCTGAAACCACGAACCCTGGCAGACAAGCTCTCCAGGAATCTGCACAGGAAATGATTTCAGAGTTTTATTTCAGCATCTGATGCTCTGGATGTTTCTAAAGACGGGATCCGGATGATTTAGTCGGTTTTGGTCAATCAGCCATGATTTCAAGTCTACTGTGAGGCAGGAAGAATAATAAGATGAACAGTGAGTTATGTATGCAGAGATGAATGCCTATGCTTTATAAGCAATCAAATTAACAGCAGTATATTTATAGAGTAAATGGACTGTCTGGCTGTGATTGTTAGCTTTATGCTAATTCCACTTTTAACACACTTGTTTCAGAAATGTTGGCTCTCTGAACCACTTCAGCTCCAGCTGTTCCTCTCTCCTTTTTCCCACCTCGCAACATCCCATCCCTTCAGTCCACATGGACACGTGTGTTACCATGGAAACAGGGAGACCTCTTCTTTGCAGAAATAGAATCCATTTAGATGTATTTCAAACACAGTTTCCATTGGAGACATCTAAAGACATATAAGACAGATGTTGTGACTGAGCAGCAAAAAGTGATGCTGAAACTGACTTTAGGATGTTAGCAGGGTGCTAACAAAAGATACAACAGGTTAGCAGGTGTTTTCTTTCTGACGGATTCATGCATGAAGTCACACATTTTAATTTGAACATGTCCATTCAGGTGTTTTGCAGTGGAAGAGATCACCCTTGGGTCTCTATCTTCTTAGATTCATCTTCTTAAGGTCGTTCCTGTAATATTGTAGCATTTTAAATCAGGATTTACAGCCAATCACAGCGTTCAGGAAGCTGAGGCTCCCATTTGTCGAGGTGCGTTGTGGAAAGAGATCATTTGACTCAAACCCTGAAAGTCTCTACTTCTCCTGTGAAAACTCACCTTTATTCATGAGGACCAGTAGTTCTGGTTCTTAAATGGGTTTAAAGTCTGAGGTTGAAGCAGTGGAATATTAGAATAAAATTATTGCAGAATAAATGTCTAAAATGACATTTTGTAATCTGTTTTTTTGTTGTTTGTCACTCTTTCACCAAATGTTGGAGCTAAATTAGGTTGAATAGTGACTTCATACTACATCATGTAGATTCCCTCCACTCTCATATTCAGTGACATCATGAGTGGAAGAGTTCCCCTGTTTGTCTCACCCTCCTCTCACCTGCTGAAGTCATTATTAGTAGGTGATGTTAATAACGAGTCTGTGGTTGAGGCGGTCTGTGACTCAGTAATCCTGCTGCAGTCTGAGGTGTTGTTTTAAGGGGACTGACCTGATGTACCCCGATGAACAGGTACAACAGGTCTACATGTTGAAGTAGGAGACACAGTAAACACATCTATTACATTTTGGAACTTGGACTGACTGACTAATCTTTTGTTTAATCAGTGAGTCCATCAGTCTATCATTTGGTTGTTTGGTTGGTTGATAAACTGGTTGGCAGGTAGGTTGGTTGGTTTGTCAGCAGAATCACTTGAAAGGTTAATAAAGTAATGTCCCATTTCCAGGGCCGGGGACAAATCAAATAACCTTTGGTCTAGAATTTTCCTTTACTTTCTTCAACATTTTGACATTTTTCTAAATATCTTAAAAATTATTATTCCAATCATGATGAAAGGAAATCCTGCTCAGGGAACCTCTTATGGACCATAATCCTGTGCAAAATGATGTAGATCCAGATCATAATGAACTGAACTGTGCAGGATTGTTCGGCGTTGGCAGAGGGATTCAGTCTCCTGAGGACTCGTCTACTTCAGACGGTCCGTCAGTGGACTCAGGACCAGTGAATGGTTACCAGAGCTAAAGACTCATCCGGCCCCCTTTTATCCAACCATTCACTGAGAACTGATTCATGGACTCTAAATCCAAGAATGGTGAAAGTATCAAAATGAGATGAGCATAAATCTCGTGGCTCATAATGGTTTGAAAATGTCACATCTGTTGGTTAAGATTACGCCAGACCCCCTTTAAAAAGCCTCATCTGTGCTGGGCTGGAGATGCTGTCTTCTCTGGGTGACACTGAGCAGAGTGTCCCGTTCCTCCTCACTGCTCAGCTCCACAGGCAGTGTGAACCAGTGCGTATTGATAGTGAACACAAGTCTGTGGACAAAGAGGACAACGTGGCGTGACCGACTGCATCCTGTGAAAGGTGGCACCAGCTCTGTTGTGACAACATTCACTACAAGCCAGCAGAGATGATCTGGCTTGATTGGGTTCAAGTGTAAATATTTTGGCTGCAGGCGCTGAAGAGAACTTGAGAAGGAACCCGCAGCAGCGAGGACGCCCAGAAACAGCCCTATCCAAACACTCTTCATCAACACCTGAAGTTACACAAGTGGTTGTGCCTCAGGGCGAAGGAGCCACGATAGGGGGATTATGATCCGAGGGACGTCCCGGTTTGAATCCAGGAATTAATCCCTCTCATCGCCTGTGTAAATAAGTCATTTCAGTCAGACGGAAGGATCCTTCCCTCGGCTCTCTGTGTCCATGCAAATGGTGGCCGCAGATTTCCCGGGTGTGGTCAGGCTGGGGAGCCACCAGGTGATGAAGAAGGAGTCAAATTTGTTACAGAACAAATATGGCCTCTGGTGAGTGGCTGTCATTTGAATCCTCATTTGATTTCCAATGTAAAACACACACTAAGTCCTTTTTTTGGCTTTCCTAAACAAATGGTGTCCCGACCCGGAGCGAGCGGGGGGGTGTGTGTGTGATTTGTCTTTCATTTTCATAAACCTTTCCTTTTTTTTTAACAGCCGCTGCAGACACACACGACTGATTCAACAAACGACAAATGATGTCTTCTGACAGCAGAAGTGAACCTTCATGAAAACAGTCAGCAGATTGAGTCGGTTCTCAGCTCTGCTCTGAGAAACATGAGACGCCTCAGGGGGGCGTTTTAACGTGTCAACAGCCGCCATGCTTTATCTGCAAATATTTTCACTTTCCCAGTGACGACTGTAACCTTGACGCCGTCACCAACAGGAGGTTCACAGGGTAAACAACACGCCTCTACCTGGTGTTTCATCCTGAGGCAGAAGTCATTCATCTACATGTGATGTTTACAGAGCTGCTGGTGGGTCACTGATAATAACACTAATTATAATTAAATAACTGTTAGAGGAGATTTATTTGGTGATATGACATCATTAATGTTAATTTTTACATGTTGCTTTACACCTGGAGACCATTTTCACCTCTGCTGTGGAGGTTAAGATTCAAGAGACAGACTCATGTCTGTTTATTGGTTTGTTTTATTAATTTGTTTGTTTGCAAAATTAAGAAAAACTAAGAGACAGATTCCATCAAACTTCTGGCAGAAAACGGTTTGACTTCTGTATTTTTTTTGTTGCCTTTTTTATAGTTTGTGTGCACTAGTTGTATATAGTACAGGTGCACTTCTGTGTAACTCTGTCACTTTGTGTTATTTTTCATCTGATATTTTATTCTATTTTATGCTTTTCTCATATATTATCTTTCGTCTGATATTGCACAGAGCTGTATGAACGCACCGCTGTCCAAGGCAAATTTCCCTTTGGGCACAATGAAGTTGAACTTATTTCATTCTCAGGCTACGTGTAGCTGCTACATGTGTAACTAACTGACTAATTTCATTCCACCATCTGATTCCGGCTCTTTCCTCTCATCCAGCCTGATATGTTTGTGTTTGATCTGAACGTCCTCAGTGGGAGTAAAACGTACATTTTCTGCTCCCTCTGTTTTATATCATTGAGAATAAAATGTTTTGATTTTGCATTATTTACACCTAACCGTTATTGAGGTGAAGATGAATCCCCTCTACCAGAGGTCATGTATGGATGGATTTGTCTCGCTGTGGATCCAGAAACATTTTCTCTCATTTCTCAGGAAATAATCGATAAATCATGAGGTAAAAAAAAGAAGTCACATTTACTTATGATGTTGATCTCTATGGGTTGTATATTGTGAGATCAAAAACATTTGTGTTAAACTATAAACTTTGCAGCTTTAACAGTGAAACAATACACAAAGCACACATATATATGACATAACAATATAACCTTACGATTAAAAGACAAACAGAATAGAATTGATTAAAATTCATTAGACTGATGGTTCACATATAAACTTTCCTTTAACTTTCCTTTAACCTGCACCAGTCACAGTATTTTTTGTGTGGGTGGTCCCAGCTGGAGTCCCCCCCCCCCAGAATCCTCGGACCCTTTTAATATTTCTGTGGCCATGCTTCGGGTCCCGACCCAGTGTGTGGATACCACCCTGGTAAATGCTGAAGAATAGTCTTTTTGTTCCCAGCAGACGGAAACACTTAACACACATTCTGCTGCTGGACCCTGATGATGATGAGGAGGAGGAGGAGGAGGAGGAGGAGGAGGAGGAGGAGGAGGGCCGAAGAGTTTAACCTTCATCACACATGAAAACAGGAATATTAGTGTTCAAAGTGGATCCTGCTGCTGCACAAACACTCATCCAGAGGTTTTCTAGACTGTTTTAAATCATCTGAGATGAGACCAACTCATTTTTATGTTTCAATTATTATCTTTGTGACAAACATCGTAGAAATACGATTTAAATGATGCAGGAATCTGTAGACCCGCCTCTTCCTCATTGCTCCTCTCACAGGATCCTACCTGACTCACAGCGACCAATAGGACGCGAGAAGAGAGCTCATCATCTGCCTCCTCGTGCTCTGATTGGTGGATTTGTGTTTTACTATGAGATTTATACAGACAATAAATATTTTACCTGTTAAAAAAAACGAACTAATTTTTCATTTGCACACATCATGAAGCTTCATATGTAGCATGAAGTCATTATTATTAAGTCTAATTTTATTTAACGTTTAGTTAAAGTAGATCATTTATCCACTCTAATATTCCACTGCTTCCACCTCAGACTTTAAGAACATAAGAACCAGAACTGACAACATCTCATCTTCAGGAAGCTGCTGTAGATTTTGATCTGTTAGATTCTAAATATGCACTGTAGACATTTAAGCAGAGGTCAAAGCCTCCAGAGGCTTAACGATGGTCTCGTGTTTGTTTCCTCATCTTTCCTCGGTTTAATGGCTGAAGCAGGAGCTCAGGTTTCCTCCCTCATCACCTTGGAGAGAGAGAGAGAGAGAGAGAGAGAGAGAGAGAGAGAGAGAGAGAGAGAGAGAGAGAGAGAGAGAGCTCGGTCCTGCCTGTTTATTTTTAATAATAATTCTAACAGCGGGCCCTGACACTGTATATGCTACAACTAAGTGGTTTGGCCTGGAGGCAGTCTGGATGTGCTACTGGGGAGTGATTACAGCCTCAACAAAAATATACTGTTAGTGATAATTGGCTGACAAGGAAGTGGATCTTCTGTCTGCGGGGACAGCACGGCTTTGTTACGTGAGCTGTCATAGTTGACAGAGTCATTTGGCAACCATTAGAGAGTTCTGTGGAATTTCATGTGGAACTGCTCCCTGAGGACACGCCCAAAGAGCACACAGACACAAAAGCATCGGGTTTCAGCGGTGAGGGTGTGTGTGGGGTGAAGAGGGCACAGCTACTGTAGCAGGATGGCTGCTGAACGGCAGCCGGCCGGCCGCTTCCAACTGTCACTGCCGGCCTCTCGCTCACACCTCGCAAGCAGATCGACTTTATATCCGCCGTAAAGCTGTCGACTCGCCGTAAACAGAACGAGTGGCAAACGCTTTTCTCCTGCACCTGCACTGTCTCACAGTCTCCTGTCACTGGAGGAGCAGAGGAGGAGGGGAGGCGCAGGACAGTCCCGAGTTAGCTGGGGGAGATTTTACATGGAGGTTTCAGGTCAGAGGTCAAACGTCTAGAAGGACTTTAAATGAAGATCAGCCTGTTTATACTTTTATCATTAGGTCACGTTTTCATCAGTCTTTGTCTTTCTGTTTGCAGAATATCATAAAAAGTTCCTAAGAGAGGTCGACCTTGGAATCGGGGGGGCGCTGAGATATGATCTCTCTGGATGCAACATTTTTATTTCCTTACAGCATTTTTTGTTTATTTGCCACATCTGTATGAAAAGACAACAGTTTTCTCTAATTCAACCAAGCATGATCCGAAATCTAAGTGTCCAGTAACCATAATTTAAGGTTCTAACAGCCAAATATCTAAACCTGGTGGATCCAGGTTTTTATTTTGATCCGTACCAAATTAACCACACTCACCGATATCAACCCCTAAATGTGCCTGATTTCTTTTTTCAACAAGATCCATCATTATTACCCGAGAAATAAAGAAAAAGTTAAAGAAACTCCCCTTTATCTGGATCCACACCAACATTTAATGTGGTCTCTTCTGGCTCAAGACTCATCCTCCTATGGATGAAAACAGAACCTCTTTGCTGGAGGTAATCAATAGCTGTGATCAATAGAAAACATGACGTTAAAGAGTCATCATCTCAACAAAAAAAAAAAATCAACTACAGGATCTCAGGAAGCAAGAAAAATGCTCATTTGTTGGCCAATGAAAATAAACCTATAAGTGACACCTCCTGTATCTAATACACAAACTCGGAGAAACCTCCTCAAACCAGTGAGACCAGTGGATGGCCAGTCTTTGAAATCCATGTTGTGTGGTGCAGATCCAGACCATAATAACATAATAATGGTAGGACAGAGGCGGACATATGTAGGACTGTGTGGCCTCGGCGGAGGCATGTTTGCCCTGTAGCTGGCAGTTTAACGGATAAACCTACCCCTCTTTGCGGAAGATGGTCCGGAAGCAGTCACCCAGGCTCTTGTAGCTGGTGGGATCACTGGTCCCCCTTTGGATCTGGAACCTGCAACAACACAGTTCTCATTAGGTATCAGCAGCTCTACATCCAGACTAGTTTCTGTGAGGCCTTAATGATGTACACAGCGACACGTGTGTGTAAAATACACCCAGAGCAAATCTGATCTTATCATAAATGAGCTCATTTTCCTCCTTATTTGCTCCCTCTCTCGCTTTCATCTGCCATTTTTTCCTGCTCTGCTAACACGAGGGGCTCCTGCCACCGGGTCCCCCCAGTGCAACTCAAACATTTATTTAACCCAACCGATCCAATTAGCCACCCAACTCCGCGGGACCAGGCCCTTTGCAGCAAGCATTTTGACTACTAACATGCTAGTAAGCCAATTCTAACAGCTCTTCAGTTACGTGTAAATTTTTAATATGATGGAGGCAGTCGAAGGACTTTTAGCTGTGCAGCAAACACGCTGGTACCTCCCTAATAAAGGCTGCTGAGCTGTGTGTAAATCTTTTACACGAGAGACCAGTCTGGAGCTTAAGCATGATGTAAATGTGCCTGTTGGAGATAAAGGGTTTCAGGTATTGAGACGATAAGAGGGGATCTCATTATGGGCTGCCACGTGGCTCGGAAACACCAACAAAAAACGGGTGTTAAACTGAAACGTCTGGTCAAATTACAGTGATTTTAGAGCCATTAACAAAATACAATAAATGAAAGCTTTGGTCCAAAATGTGACGAATGAGACGCAGAATTATTCTCCTGTAAACAGTTGAGAACTGGAAGGATTCTGAGGGTCTGAACAGAGGCAGAGGTGAGGAGAGTAGGAGGGAACGGGACAAGAGAAAGATTCCCTCCTCATATGGCTTCAACTGCCGGGTCAGAAGGTCAGCAGTAAGTCGTCCATGCGGGTGCCTGATGGGGCCATAAAGGGCCTCCGGGTTCCAGTGGAGGGGCAGTTTAGTGGGGTAAACGGCCTTTCATATCGCTAACAGATTAACATCTTTGAGGGGCGTCCCTCAAATCCTATTTGGTGGATTCCCAAATAGCTTGTAACCCGTTCCTGAAAACCAGTTAAACCAGCATAATAAATGGATGTCTGACACCATATTAAAGAGAAGAAAAAGACGGACTGGAGGTATGAGGAGATGGGGGAGTACGGGGTGAGGAGCAGGGGGGACCCGGAAGATTTAAGACCACTGGGGCTTGTAAACATATTCAAATCTGGCTTAATTAAAGGCATATGACGCTGGGTCAAGGATGGAAGGGACCCTGTCCCAAGTTGACGCAAGCCGTCTCTGAAAGAGTGGGGTTGGCAGGGCCGTGGTCCGGTCCCAGCCCCCTGACTCCACTCGTGACCCTGGGGTCACCTCATTTCCTCATGGCCCTCTCCAACCCCACCATAAAAGCCAAGGACCAAACAGCAAGGCCCAGGGAGTGGGAGATAATAGGGAGGACCAGGAGAACTTGTGGCAGCAGGGGAACCATCAGGCCCCTGGCTAGTAAGCTGCTAATGTTGTTTTTTCACAGCAACCAATGGTGGAAAATAAGACTCAAAGCTCCATGGTCCTGTTTGGAGGATCTGAACAGACAAAAAACATCTAAGTGACGATATACTAGCTGGCTGAAGACGAGATCGTCTTGACCTTGGAGTCATAAACTCTGCAGACCGAAGACTCGAGGAAAACCCTGGGGCTTCTGTAAAAGGTACTGCTCGAAGCATCGCCTTCAATCATCAGAAAAAAATTGAGGAGTTCCTCAGAGGTGATGAGATCTGCGAGTTCATCAGCCTTTCATTTCCTCCCCATATCTCCTGCGTTTGTGTTTTACAAGCCCAGAGCTGCCCAGGTGAGGGTGAAGGCGAGGGCAGGTCGCCGCTCCTGTGAACGGGGACATCGAGGTAAATAATCCCGAAGGCCTCGTCCACCTGACCTCCACTGCCTGTAAAAGTGCAAAACCCGTCGTCTGCGCAGGAGTCAAAAAGGTAAATGGAGGCGGAGCTGCACCTTAGAGCCCATTTCTTTGTATTTTTATGGACAGGAGCGCGGTGTTGGGAAGGACGTGTCCGCTCCCAAACCCCGGCTGTAATGGGCTCGAACCGGGGGACCAACAAGATGGGCTGTCACCTCAGAGTGGACGCTGAGGTGAGGGTCATTAATGACGGGGTTTAAAAAAATGCCGATGGGAGGGAGTCAGGGGGCTTATTGGGTTGATCAAAAGGCAGAAGCTTGATGGTGGTTCTTTTAAAAGGGGGCAGGCCGAGCTCCTTAGGAGATCTCTTAAAAAGTATGCCATATAAAACGAGGGGTATTCCCTCAGTGGCACCGGTTTTGATGACTTGCTCGCTTTAAAGTTGAGGGTTATACAAGGCTGATATGGGATCATATTTACAGCTTCTCAGACAGATCGACATAAATTAACACCTATTATAGAGAAGTAATGACCTTATCTACAGCAGGTTTGCTCAAATATACTAAAATGTGCCATTTTGTCCAAGTTGGAACACTGATTTATTGTTTTTTTCAGCGCAGGTCTGGTTTCTACTTGTGTTTTCCCTCCAGGAATGTCAAAAGCTTTGGACAAAATATATGATAGAAGAGAAAGAAGTAGAGATTCACCAGGAGGAAACGAGTCAAACCATTTCTCATGACAATCCAGAAGGAAACATAAAGCTGACATCTAGATATAAGAAGGTAGGAGTTCGTTGCTTTGGAACATGAAGAACTTTCCTGACCTAAATAGTCCAATGCGGCCAATCAGGCTTTAGCCATCCAATCATGCTTGGAGAGAGTATAACCAGCAATAAAATGGTTTTTAACAACTAGAAGAGCATAACTGAAAAAGTGTGTCACTGTGTTTAGTTTGTATGAACTCCCAGTTTTTTGATCAGGTCATAAAACCTATGGAGAGATTGAATCTATGACAAAACCGTTAAAGGAAAAAGGTTTTGAACGTAGCAGGAGGAGGCCAGTAAAGACCGACCTCTGGAGGGACGAGTGGGAAAATAAAGACGAGGGGAAGAAGATGCAAGATGGGAGCAGAGGGGAAGTGATAAACCTTTGGCGCTTGTGACCCGGCAGGCTGCCAGAGCTTGATCTGGACCAGTCCAGGTTGGGTTACACCAGCGCCACAAACCCACTGGAGCTGCGACAGCCCCGGTTATGGATCAGGCTGTGGATGAGAGAGGAGAAGAGTCTCCTTTCTCCCTCCGATAAAACTGACTCCTCTCATTCCCCCACGGTGATGCTGGGACCAGTTTGCCGGTCCAGATGTCTGCTCATATACTGTGACCTCTGTGACCCAGGATCAGGCTGGAGGAGCAGGAAAAGGGCTGCATAAAACAGCACGAGGACAGGCCAGGCCAAGACTCACATGTTTTCAACATTACAAACTCCTCATTTCTCTAGATGTTAGACAGTATATACTGCTGTTATACTGAAATGGAGCAGATATGTGGAACAAAAAGGAGGAGACTTCCTGACGTTTCCACTCACTGGTTGCACAACAGAAATGATTTCTTGGGTGTTTAAACTTGGTTCTTAACCTCTGCCAAAAGTTGTTGAGTGAAATTATGGTGCTAATGTTGAGCAATAATTTTAATTGCAGCACATATATGATGTATGACATAATGGTAAAAGGAACAGAAAAATCTTTTTTTCAGCAGCTCTCTCTTTAAAAAGGTACCAAAACTACATTAAACTTGGGGGCCTCTGATTGGCTGACAAGTCAAGAACATCTCCTCAGATTGGCTGACAAACTCAACAAAACTGTAGTGGCTCCCAACAAGTGTTTGATTAAAAAAAATGGATAAATAATCACATTCAGTGTCAGATCTATAATTATCAGATCACTTTTTAAACCTCTCTGGAACGCCGTCATGGTTCGACTCTAAGCAACAACACTAAGACAGGTTTAATATTAGCTACGTTACATATATGACATCACTGACAGTTGATTAGTATGGTAAACAGTGTAACATCTCTGTTACACAGCGGTGGATTTCATCCTCTACTCAGAGGATAAGGAGCTCCATTGTCTCCCCAGACTGAAGATATTTTCATTTGATTTTCTCCTTCGTTCTTTAGCTGCTAACCGCTGCTAGCCGAAGTCTTCTGGTTTTCGTTCAAACAGATTTTTGTTCAAAATGGTTTATTTTTTCTGAACGTGTGCTGCTGCAGACAGACCATAATCTCTATCATAGGTCACTGTGAGCAAACTGTGTTCAAATGTGTCTAAAATGTAAAAATAAGAGAAATGAGATTCACACCTTTAGGGCCCCCAAACAAAACATGTGTGAAATTTCACTGAATTCTGTCCAGCAGTCTTTGGAGGAGACGTGGATGGACAATAAAATGTTACATAAAAAATAGTGAATTTACAGCCAGGAGAGCAAGTCAGTAAAAAATTAAGAGTCAGTTTTTTTCTCTCAGCAGATCAAACTGAGGAGTGTTCCAGATTAAAGAACAGTATAATACTGAGGAGACATTGGTCGGTTGATCTGACAGCTCTGGAGGTGGACTATAGAAGATCAGTATGTATAACAGGAAGAGACCATGAGGAGGGGAGGTGGAGGCAGGATGAAGATGCACAGACATACATGGTGAGTTCTGAGTCAGCGGGGGGGCAGCAGCACAGTCAGGCTTTGGTGAAATGAAAGCACATAATGCCTCGGCTGTAATTAGAGCTGATAATGAATACAGGTACTCGAACACTAAACATGTGCTCTGTATGTATGATGGAGACGTCTATGTCTGATCCACAGTGACTCTAACATCTGTCACTGCATTGAAAGAAACAGGAAGCTCTTTAACTTTCTTTCTGTCTAAACATCTTACTTTTATCAGAGGACAAATGAACAACATTTCCTGTTCCTGCTAGAAACTCCAGATTATTATTTTTAGGTCAAAGATTTCACATTATTAAATAGTCATAAACTATTCCTATTAATTAGAACAGATTCAACACATGATGTTCCTGTACTCTGGTGGCTCATGATGGCGGCCGATAGTCATTAGACCACCTGATGGGGGTCTTTTGGAAGAACTGAAGAAAGAAAGAAAATATACTCAAACATATTTATGAGTTAACAATCCTCTGCTGTATTTTGAGCCCAACCCAAAGCATTCAAGTTGTTTCACTGTATGAACCTGTTTCACTGTATGAACCTGGACTGGTTCACTGTATGAACCTGGACTGGTTCACTGTATGAACCTGGTTCACTGTATGAACCTGAACTGTTTCACTGTATGAACCTGTTTCACTGTATGAACCTGTTTCACTGTATGAACCTGGACTGGTTCACTGTATGAACCTGGTTCACTGTATGAACCTGAACTGTTTCACTGTATGAACCTGTTTCACTGTATGAACCTGGACCAACCAACCAATGGACACAGGGTGGAGTTAACTACACGTCTGTGATGGGAGCTTCAGAATCACTGAAACGGGATGTAACCCCTGAGGACACTGAGCTGGTTTGTAGTTTTGGTCTATTAATCTGTGCATCTATATTTAACCCTTTCAGTCTGACTTGATTTAACTGGATGGAACATTTCCATACAGCAGACTGAGGGATGTCTAACAGGAGTATAACAGCTGTTTGTCTCATGCTGCTGCGCTGCAGACTGAGCCGACTCCTCCTGCATGTGTTTGACTTTACGCTGAGAGTAAAGTCTCGCCCTGCGGTCTCTCAGCGCCGGAGGGATTAGGAGCCGGCTTGACCTGCCTGCTCCTTTACAAGGAGAGATCAGCCATCAGGCTGCTGCTGCTTTGTGCCCTGCTGTTTGAGGGTAATGTCAGGGATTCCTCCAGAAGTGCACCGGGGTTCACCGAGCAGTCGGGGGGCAAAACAACGGTGGAGGCGTGGTGAAGCCTTTGGGCCATCCTCAGCGCTGATGCACATCTCCCAAAAAGACTGGGCGTCATCTGTCAAAGCCTCATCAAAGATCACTTTCAGCGCCCCCCCCCCCCGGTGGGACGCGCTTTCATGCGTGCTGTGACCAAATGGAAGCAGTGTTGCTATGGATACCACCGCACGCAAAGGCCGGGACCAGGTTTTTCTAATCAGGCTTGAAACAGGCTACCGGCAGGCTTAGCGGTTTGCAGTGACTCTGACAGCCATGTCATAGTATATGATTTGCACAATTCAGGACAGATCTTCTGAAACACATGTTCAACAGGATTTAAAGGAAAACATGACATAATCGCTCAACACGCTACAAATTCAGAAGTTTAAACATTCAACATGTTATATAATATGGTTTATATTAACTAAATGTACCGGACGACTCTACGTCAGGCTACGTGAGATGGTTGTTGAAAAAGTAAAACCACAGAAGAAGAATGTAAAACCAGTAGAGACAGTGTTCAGTGGGAGGAGTCAACGCTCTGAGATTTATCTATGCTTGTGATAAACATCGTACAAATGTTACTGTAAACTCTCCTCGTCCTCATCCTGACTCTGATGAGGTCATGTGACTCACATCGACCTATAGGACAGTCAGAAGAGAGCTGGACACGCTGCTCCTCTGCCTCCTCATGTGTGGATGATTCTTTCTGTGGTGTTTTTATAGATGAGCCGTCGTCACTCAGAGAACCAAACCTCCATCAAGGCAGTTCAGTTCCCCCTAAAACCATCAGTCCCCTGATAGGCTAAACCTCATCATGTGATCCTGGACCATGAAAACCTGCCCCTAGAATCTGGATCACATTGGTTTCATTATTAGTCTGATAGTTATTCTAGAAAAACTAGATTTCACTGATGGTGGTTTTCTTCAGGATCCAGATCAGGAACTGTTGAAGATAAATTTGACACTAAACGGAATCTGATCTCAGGTCAGTCTGGATCATTATTATTATCTGTTATCTTACAGTAGTAAATTTTTTGTGAGCCCTATAAATTTAAACATTCTGGATCGCCAGAATTGGATCCAGGTCAGATTCTGATGTGTGCTAGATCTTATGATGATGTCATCGTAGACGTTATCCAGGAAGTTAGAAGATAAAATCTGGTAACTGTCCCACAATAATAAAGAATCCTTTAAGAAGATTCTGGATCAGATGGTGATCCCGATCAGCACCAGAACCTGATGGACTGATCCTGGACCAGATCCTATCTCTGCAGAACATTGATCAGAATCTGTTGAGAACATTTTGAGTGATCCTGCTGACAGAGAAAAACTGTAGAAAATGTCCTCAGACCTGAGAGGGTTAAAAATGTTGGGTGAGAGTGAGAAAGAAAGACGAGGGGAGAAAGGAAGTGTGGGTGCAGGGGGAGGACAGAGGAAGAGGAGGAGTGGCTCAGTGAAGAGTTACTGCATAAAACACATCTCATGGGGAACACTTCAGACCATGGCACACAAACTAGAGGAAGTTCTCGATGACACAAAACGAGGAAGGCGTGGCGTCATTCTTTGGGCGGAAGTAAAACAGGGGTTGATGGGAAGCTGTTTTCAGGGGGCGGAGCTCCGTGTAACAGGATCTGAACATGAAGGGAAACACAGGCTCAGTCCGGCTCTCTAATGAGAGGAGAACCTGATCAGAGTCAGATGGGGCGCCCCCAGCACACGGCCCCCTGCAGAAAGCACCGCCCGACACCCTTTGTTACCTCCAAGTGAGCTGAGACCAGCCCATGAACCATGTAACTAGGGGGGTTTCCAGGTTAATGAAAAGCTGTAACTCTGGTCCACTGTCTCCCTCCATCCTCACCCCCACATTCCTACCAATGGAGGGGGAGGGGGGGGATCCAGGTCAGGAGCAATTAACGGTTTACTTAGTGTGAAGTACGCTACATTTAGGATTATCCAAAGGAGAAAAACGCTTACATTCCTTTATTTACACACATTTCTTGGATTGAGTGCAGAAAGAAACAGAACAGAATGAATTAATGAATTCATTCTAGTATTATTATTATTATTATTATTATTATTATTAATAATTTTTCAGCTGTCAGATCATGAAATCTTAGTTGACGATTAATATAAAACTATTAAAAATATAAATATATAAATTATTGGGATCAACGATTTTATGACTATATAGAATTACATAGAATTAATCTAATCACACTGTAATCATAAAATACACCTCATGAAGAAGAAGAGCCATTTATTGATACTGTCAGTTAATACATCACGTCTGAAAGTAACAGCCAATCACCTGGACGGACCTGCAGCTGCTACTCTCCTATTGGTCGATGGCTTCCAGCCTCCATCAGTCAACTTCTCAACTGGAATTACTGACATTGAATAAAAATAAGAGTAAAAAAACAAACAAAACCTATGTAATATTTTTATAGTTGGTTTGATCTATTTCATATAATGGATTATTATGTAAATGTAAAAACCTCATCATACATCAGTTTTTTTTTACATGTATTGACATTTTCAGGACATGTAATGTCAGGTAAGGTAAATTCACTCAAACATGTCATGTTAGACTCTTTATGCTTCCTGATACAAAAGGATAAAATCACAATGTTCATGACGGATCTACAGTCTGTTATTCTCTGTTTATTCTAATGGTTGTGGTAGAAGGAGGGGGAGGAGGAGGAGGAGGGATCTGAGGGAGAACAGTAGCCTACATCCTTTAGAATATTTAAGTAAGCACAATATTTACTTCATTTGGGTAAAAATACATTTATGTATTTATTACTCTGAGTCTGACATTCAATGATTTATTATGTTTCCATTGGCGTTTGTTGTCTGTCTGTTGGCAGAATTACACAAAGACTACTGGATGGAAGGACCAATCCAGATAAGGGGGTGGAGCCACTTTTTAAAACATTTTTTTACTTCCATTATGGAAAAGACGTTTTCATCCACATCTGTTTGTTCTTTTGTTTGGCTGATATTTTAGTTACAGACCCAACAGAGCAGCTATGGTCAGCTAGTGATGACATCATATGGATAAATGTATTTACTTGAGGTTAATAATTAGATCAGGGTTTAATTTCATTAAAGGACTGCTGTGGCTTGGTGGAGGTCTGTGATCTACTGAGAGACATTCTAACCTTTCTGTTGTGTTCCAGTCAAATGTGACCCATTAAAAAGTTTTCTCTCTAAAGAATGTGGTTAATTTCATCTGTTTGTCAGGAGGTTCCATGACTTTGTTCACACATCTGAACACACAAAATAAGTTTTGAAACTTTGTATAAAGTTTTGTGTGTTTTATTAAACTTGTGTACATCCTTGGTGTTCCCGCTCATTAGAAACACCCCTTTTTGGCGTCCATGGCAACCCCCACAGGAACCTATCCCCAATAGAATATTTACCCCATAGGGACCACACCTGTTGGCAAATGCCGAAAACAGCAGCAACATTTTTAGAATGACAGCTCTGTCAGCTCTGGTTTATGAAGCCGTTTTGAGGCCTCAGGTTGAACAACGATATGAACTCAGGTCAGCGAGGCCGACAGGACAGAAATAACAAATGGTTCAAAACTTGTAACGGTCACAAGAACTGGAGTTGATACAAAGATGAAACACAACATTAGGAGATAATATAGGTATTATTATGGGTTTATAATCAGATAGAATGGAGGAACACCAGACTAGTTAACAAGAAACAAACAGGAGGGTTAGTCTAGTTATTAATTATTACGGAGTTAAATATTCCCTTCAACAGTTTCTACTTTGGCCAGTTTCTAATAGTGTGATATCGTCCCATTAACCGGGTACCATCTTTTTCCTATCATTGTTTAATCAGCGCTTATTGTGTGCTTCTGAAAATGTCCAATATCCACATTCAGCTGTTTTAGCGAGGATGACGGCAGCAGTAACTCACACTGATGGAAGGTGGGCTCTGCAGGAGTCCCTCAGATGTAAGATGGATGTACTTGTTAGTAAAGGTGAGTGAAGGAGGTCACGGCTCGACTGGTCAGCGAGCAACGCAGCGGGGAGGAAAAGAGCAACAACAAAGAGAAGACTTTCACTTTTACAGAGCGTATCTAAGGCGATGTGAGTGTTTTCCAGTCAGATGCTTAAATCAGTCCTCAAACGTGTTTTCCCAAATATCCTGACCCAATCATTTTGTCATAATGGGCTCGCCTTCCTGCTCTGCTTTAAGAAAACCTCATAAGTCGTCCACATTTTACGCCATCAATCACGTTGATTAAATCTCTGAAATGAACCTCTTCATTAATCTGCCACAGGAGGATGAATTAGTATTTTTATATGCAGCATTTTGGCTACTGGTGGAGTGTTTCTGCTGCAGCTTAATCCCACTCCTCCTCAACCCCCCCCCAAAGGGAGAAAAGAGGAAAGATAAAGCCTCATTTGGCAAATAGGTAAACATCGCTCCGAGGCAGGTACGCATTTACCTCGCAGGATTTTAAAAAAAGAAAGGGAGAAAAAGGGGGGACAAAATCCCTTTGATTCTGAGTTGGTGGAAAAAAGTAAATTTACTCCAGTTGCCGTTCATTTTGGACCGGTGAACATTAAAGCAGGAGCCGGTCCTAATAAGAGCCATGCCTGGGCGACAGGACAGACCCAGTGGAGGTGTGTCTGACTCTCGGCTCCAAGGCTCCTGCTAATAGATTTCAGCTCCCTCAGTGTCCCAATTAGCTGGTATGTATGCTTGGTTTATGAATTCATGTGTGGATGTTAAGTGTGTGAACATGTGTGTACAGTATATCTGTACATGTATGCTTTTCTGTAAGTATGTGTGGCATTCAAAATAACCACCCTCGTTTTTTTAGACACAAAAGTTTCCAATTAAATAAAAGACTATCATTTTGTTGGAAACCCAGAGTTTACCCTGAGCCCAGACCAAAAGGAACCAATTTACAGGGACTGGTTCTCAGCTGCATCAACAGTAACACACGGCGACACAAACACAAAACAAGCAGATAAAGCTGTCCAGTTTTACAGCAGCTTTTAGCGCTTTTTAAGGAAGAGTATTACAAAGAAAATAGTGGGTGCACTTTTAACCCTGACCCTGTGTGAGGACGAACGGGCAGAGCTCAGGACTTACCTGTAATAAACCCCACAGCTCCTCCACATGAGCATAAATCACACCGCGCCTTCAAAGTATCACATATCGACTAATACAACAGCTTTTATCCCCCGTGTTTCCTCCTCCGTGTTCTGGTGGTGGCACGGCCTTCAAAGTGCAACCACCTCGCTTTTTTTTAAACGGCACGCCGAGCAATTCATTTACCAAGAAACTGCTGCCGTAAATGACAGAAGAGGCAGTACAATTTACTGACAAGCATTGAGCAGGGGGTCTAAGAATGAAGTCAGAGGTCTCGGCTGGCCTGTGAAGGACTATAAAGCTTTAGTAGAAGCCCACGACCTGTTTATGGCCGGCTGAGACGCTGTGAGGCTTCTGATCACTCAGCAGCCATAACGAACAAACAGGACAGCAAAACGCAGCCAGTTTAGTGGCAGTCAGAGTCTTTTTTCTTAGATTAAGTACTAAAAATAAAAACATCTACGGCCCCATTTAAGATCAAGGTCTACCATCCATGGATTAAGTCCTTTTACTGGTTCATTTGTGCTTAATCTGAATCTGGGCACAAAGTAAGTATTTAGTCTCTGAATTATTCATAGGTGTGTTTTAACATGAATTCAACTAATCAGAGTTCATCTCTCATTCCCTTTAAAGGCCAGGTGTGTCTCACCTGGAGCAGTGCTGTTAAAACAGGGTCACTGGTCTTCACTGAGGGACAGGTATGAGGCCCACCAACAGGATCTAATGCTAATGAATGTTCTGTGCTCTTCTACACATCCTAAAGGTCCCACAACAGTCCAGGTTCACACAGTGAAACAGTCCAGGTTCATACAGTGAAACAGTCCAGGTTCATACAGTGAAACAGTCCAGGTTCATACAGTGAAACAGTTTGGATTAGAACAGACGTCCTCCTGATAAATCCTGAGGCTCCACTAGAGGTGACGTCAAATGTCCATGAGGGAGGAGTCTCTAAATCTAAGACATCATTGGTTCAGGTGGATGAAAATGTGATGATGTCAGAGCCAATCTATGCATCACTAGTGTGTAACCAGCAGAGTGCATTTTAACACCTGGCCACGCCTCATTTTAACACCAATAATTGCACAGATTAAGGCAAGAACATCAGATACTTAAAATAATGCTGGATGTCAAAATGTCAACTGCAATGGTTAAAATGACCAATGACACGCTGCTCTTTGCTGCAGGCGTCTGTTAGCATTTAGCTGGGAATTACTGGGTAAATGATGAATTCATTTTATAACCCTACTGGCATCACTGGTGCCCAGTTGTGTGTAGAATGAGTGCAGAGTTGGTCAGAACTGCTGAGCTGGCAGAAGAAGAGCTGGTATGTGAGGAACGTTACTGCACAGACCCAAATACCCACCGAGAGGATTCAAGGCAGATGTGGACTAACAAACTGCTTTTTCCCGTAAGCATCGAAAACATGAGAGAAACCCGAGTTATGAGTCGTTAAGGCTGAACGGGTGACTTACCTCGTCTTCACTACATCGAGGGGATGCATCAAGCAGATCTCTACCAGACCTAAGAAGTAGAAACACTCAGGATAAGTCAACCTCATAATAATCAGGGACATTTATGCAATGGACAAAACATTTAATCTGTTATAGAATAGAATAGAACTTTATTGTCATTGTTGGAGAACAATGACAGGTAGTTACACAAACAGCTGATGCTCACTGGCCTGACTGTGAGAAGAATGCAGCCATAGACGACATTTTCCTCGACTTTCCTGCTTTTCTTTTTTACAGTGAACACATGACAACGTTCCTGTACACAGGTCAAATCTGTGAACTTGAACATATCTGTTAAAACACAGGTGGATCAGCCTGCAACATAAATCTGACGTCAGGTGTGACAGCTCATCTTAAAATACTCTGATAAGAAACTTGCCTGACTTCTAACCGGGGCAAAAGTCATCAGATGTTTCTCAGTTGGATTTTTTTTCTTCCTTTGGCTCTTAAAGTGTTGATATCGCTGCCCTCCAGCCAGCGACAGGCCGGCCAACCCTCTACGAGAACCTCACCCTCACTGCGATTATCGCCCCGTCTAATTAAAACGCCGACTCCACCAGTAGTTTGTGGGTGTTTTGTGGCTTGTGAATGAGTGACCATAACAGCATATCAACAGCTGAGGCATCGATGCAGCCGGGCCGGTTTCACACACACACAGGCTAACTATGTGCATCTGTGTTGAAAAGCCACTGCTTTGGCACGGAGGCCTTCTAACTCTCTCTGCATCCCTTTCCTGGCAGACTGTGTACACAGCTGCTGTGCAACATGCACTCCTTCTAATTTGCTCAATTAAACATATTGTCTATGAAAGAATGTGTCTTCTGGGGGTTTTCAGGGTAAGTAATTATTAAGGGAAATACCACAGGAAAAATGACTTTGTCTGCATTCTTAATGTACGACTGGGAGGATCAACAACTCGTGAACGGAGCTACCAGAGAGTAGGAGTCAAACAAAACGCCATCCGACATCCGTGGTTGTTAACGATGCCGCACTGAAAAGGTCAATGTAAGAGAGCTTTGGATGCATCATTTTGAGGCCTGGCTATTAATAGAATAGAATCTTTCAGCAGGTAATCAGATTACATGAGGAAACCAAACCTGCTTGATCAGCCTGTGCAAACAGGAAGATGCTAGGAAGCGACCGAACATGAGAGAGAGAGCAGAGAACGACCACAACCTCGTCCAATCAGACAACCACAAAAAGACACACAAACATGAGGTCGACTGATTTAAAGGCCGATATTATAACGATAAGAGCAGGAAAAACCTGACAGCTGATTAATCCTCTGATATCTACAAGCCTCCACAACAACTTTATCAGAACCTGAACATCCAAGTCAAATAAATAAACATCAGGATCATCAAACACCAGAATCAGAAGCAGAAATCAGGAGATCATGAGGAGATCATCCACTGTTGTATCACTGCTCCCAGGACATGACACACACCATGGTGATGTCACCATGATGACATCACTTTATAGGGATCTACCTCATGTTAAATGACGTACCACCACCTGATTGGTTGACCCTGTAAAGCTCCTCCTACATCTGGAATCATGTGTTTATCATCAGTAGTTTATGAGTCATCAACATAAATGTGATTTTCCATAATGGCGGATCTGGATCTGGATCTGTTTCTGGTCTACATAGAACTTCTGACCTTCACAGATCCATAAATCCATTGAATGACTCTGGATCTGCATTATCTCAGCTACCTATAGTGTCCCGCCTCTACCCCTCTGTTACCCCCTCCACAAACCACATCTGGATCAGGATCCCGATCTGGATCCACATAGTGGTGGAACATCAGGTTGAAGGCAGTGAATCCAGACACCTGATCGCATCCAGATTCCAGAACCACCTAAAAACTTTATCAACTGCTTCTTGGTCCACAAAGTTTCACCAAAACCAGCTGACCACTTTGAGATATCTTTAAGACAAACAAACAAACAAACAGAGAGACAGATGATCACATGACCTCCTCCAACTCTAACCAACACTCCTGCCCACTGTGTCACTCTGTGATCAGTTCAGTTCTCAGGCTGTCAGGTTAACATCAGTTTGTGATGCATGTGGCATCTCCAAGATGGCAGTTGCAGAAGGATTACATGATGACAAGTGTGAATGCAAAACCGTGTTGTGTTTGTTTAAACGCCCTTCAGACGAGACACCAGAAGAACAGCTGCTGGCAGACGAGACGAGAGGCTTTTCCAAAGAAAACCAGAACCTAAACTGACCTAAACTGACCTCTAGAACAGCTCAGTTTAAAATATCTGAGGTTTTTATACATCTGATAAATAAGGTCTTATTTATCATTTATCTGATTTATTTATTCTTAGCCGTGCAGAAGAAATGAAATGACAGTGTTTTCACTTCATTTTGTCCTTTATGTCCTAGAATTCCTTTAGACAACCTCCAGTCACAGAGGTCCTTTGTCACTGGAGACAACAGCAACGGTGGAAGTTTTTCCAGTCCAGAGAGAACAAATGTCAATCCAGGTCCAAAGAAAGCTTCAGAGGAGGGTGTGGCTGCTGACAGATCCACAAAAGATTCAACCTGTCATTGCAAAATGAGCTCTGGGTTGAGGGTTAAAGACGCCACACATGGAACCTCCTGAGCAGCTTCCACAGCCCCAGTGCATCCAGCTGTCAGCACGTACTACTGTTTAATCACAGAGTGCAGCAGTGGTGAACCCGCACGCACGCACGCACGCACGCACGCACGCACCCACACACACACACACACACACACACACACACACACACACACACACACACACACACACACACACACACACACACACACACACACACACACACACACACACACACACACACAAACTCTGGAGCACTTCTCACCCCTGTGATGCACAATCAGTGAGCATGGTGAGGGCAGACCAAAGACCTGACGCTGCAGAGCCGACAGAGGCTTGACGAATAATGATGACAGGAGACGACCAGCGTCCATCAGTGTGAGAGAAATAGAACCAACAACCTATAATAAATACAAAGTACATTGGAAGGAGTTTCTGCAATGAGACGGTAAGAGAAGGAACTTCAGCAACACCTCCTGACTCTGAGGGTCCGGATCATCGTCATCATCAACACGTTTCACTGTCAGCATGGTCATAAACAAACACACATCGGCCCATCGTACAGCTGTGAGGAGGCGGGGTTATGTCACAGTGAGCTGCCACTTGGTTTACGGCTGCATTCCATTACCTGATGGTTCTTTGTTTCTGAGCCACAATGGTCGTGACAGGGCTTGTCATCCAGCACCTTGCAGACACACAGACTCAGACACAGAGCTAATGGCAGTCTGGTCTGGAGCACAGCCATTAAGACACACTCTCACAGAAACACCTCACATGCATTCATGAAGACACTGGGAGGGATAAAGACAAGTTTTACACTGTGTCACATCCAGTTTAGATTAAACTGCTTTTATTGCACAGAGCTGACATCATGTTCAGCCTTTTAACAGCCATGAAATCAGTTTTGTTTTGCATCTTGGAGGTCAGCTGTTAAAAACTGCTGCATCATCCTTCAGTCAGCTGGACTGATTGATTCTACGATGCAGCACGTCTCCAGCCTCACTGGTAGCAGCTGCCACCGCCGTGTCGGTAAGACGTTCCAGCTCGTCCGATGAGATAAGATTACACATCGCTCAGATGGTTATCTGAGTTGGTTTTGGCTCGGGTATGCACGAGGTCTGCTCCCACGCAAAAGTGAAAAAGAAAAACAATAGTGCACCAGGAAGCGATTGCACAACGGGCGCAGGTGTCATCCATCATGCCGAGACACACACTGACTGACTGTAATTCCCAGCAGCCACAGGGAGAAGGTCGCCGCCACAGGAAGCACAGTTAAATGGGCTAATACATGAGAGATGCAGCGGCCGTTCGTTTCACACGCTTCCTTGACCCGCTAAATGATCTCAACACGCTACCTTCTTAAAAGGCGCGTTTCACCCAGAAATGATCATTCAGACGTCATCGACTCAAACTGGAGGAAAATAAAACCGTTCTGCAGCTTCACAGTAAGACATTACAGGGACTTGTTTTACAAAAACAAAAAAAAACATAACACGACTCCCTACGGCACAGTCAAAGTCAAAGAGATGTGATTTACAACCTTCTAAGATGAAATGTTTTCTGTAGCCTCTAAGCTAAAAGCGTTAGCACACACACCCATCTGATGGAAGGTGCTCATGAACTTGCAGACAAGGTCAATGAGACCTCTGCATGCCTCAGTGTTTAGCTGCTAGCATAGAGTTTCATTTAACTTCCTCAGACGGGATGGCCGCTAACACTTTTAGCTTAGAGGCTACAGAGAAGATTTCAGCCTGAAAAAAGATTGTAATACATCATCTTTTCAAATGAGTTTCTTCTGGAGACTTGATCACACTGTAGGAGATGTTTAGAGTCATAAAACTAGTCTCCATCTGCTTCAGGTTGTTGGGCCGCATGGTACAGGCCCCTGAAACAAAGAGGCCCTGCAGATTCCACAAAGCCTGACTCAGGCCTACATCTATCTACAAGAGCCTGATAAGTCCAGAAGGAGCCAACCTGTAAGACAATGGAGCACAAAAGACTCCATTTTCCAGGCTGCCATGCTGCCTAGGTGTGAAATTCCTCCACCAGACTCTTGGCTGTCATTGGAGGAGACCCATGAGGAACCACAGGGGTCCCTCTGAAGTCACCAGGAGTATATAAGTGGGAATTTCTCTCTGCTCGCTCTCTTCTCCTGCTCCTGCTCTTAACCTGGCTTCCAACCACATCTGCCTCTCAAGGGAGCACCTTTTTCCCTCCTCACCTCCTACCCGCTCTGTACTCCTGTAAGGACCGGCGCCGCTCCACGCAAGCAGCAGTCCGATTGTCTCCTTGCCAGTCCCAGTAACGATCCCTGTATAACGCACGGAGTGCTCCCGTATCGCTCTCATCGAAGATAAAAAGGACCGGAGACGACCCCGTGTTACATCAGCCACATCAACCCTGCTGTTTTCCTCCGCCGCACTGCGAGAGCCAACTAAAGGTGCTCTAAACGCCTTCCCGCCGAGGATCAGCTGAATCTCACGGCAACAGAACAACACAACACTTCGTCAGGACCCGCGACTCGAATGACCGAGCCGGACTGCAAAGGACGAAAGGACCGCTTTGCCAGCTTCCCTTCTTCTACAAAGTAAAAGGCTTAAGTCTGGGCAGAGTAGATTGTTTGTGTATTGTGGACTTGCTGTTTTTGCTACTTTAAACTGTTAGAGCTAGCTTTTGTTATTGTGCGCTGACGGTGTTAATCAAATTCATTAAATAATTAATGATCATTTTTAATAATCATTAATTACGCTCTATTAACCAAATTCGCCCTATTGATAGCCCCAACAAGGTGTTGAAGAGAATGTTGTAACGCTCCAGAAATGATTGGTGGACTCTTCACTTTTCTTTAAAACATGAGTCATCCAGTGTGTGAAATAAGTTTAAAATGATTGATTACATGTGTTTCATCCTCAAACATTTATTATGTTCTGAGTTTTCAGGAATGAACATCCTGATAACTGTTTTAAAAACATGTCGCTACACTACTTTTCCTGGTTCGTTGGGAGCCAAGGCAGAAAATCGAGGCTGGTTTGGAGGCGTGAGACAAGACATAATGACAGAGCTTCACCTCTTGCTTTTGACATGAGCTCCTCCTGACTGAACCTGCAACCTCATGCCTCCACGTCCTCCATTAATACTTTTCAAAACACATCAGATCTGGAATGCTAAACAGCCCCTGCCAGCTAGGAGCAATTTGTCATCGACGTAACAAAGCTGACATGATATCCATCAGCGAACTGGCCCGGGCGCTCCGATACAGAAAGTCAGATTAATCTCAGGATCTTTTAACGCATCAGGCAAAAATGCAGGTGAAAGGGTGAAGTGAGTGTCATCCAGAGCTGAGATTATTCAACCGTATAAACAACAGACAAATAGAATTTTTTATTGCACTGCCAATGGCTGACTTTTCTTTTTTTTTTTTACCTGCCACTCCTCAAACATCAGCTTGTGTTGATTTAAGCCACATTCACCTTTCATGCCAACAATCAGAGCCTGTCTGACTGCATTTTTACATGACATTTATTCTGTTAGTTTATTAAAATACAAACCTACAGTGACAGATAGACAATAAATTCACAATGAACTTGTTAGAAAACACTTGCGGTTGGCATAAACAAGGCAAATCAGTGAAGTGAAGGATGAAATAACAAAGGTACCAGAATGACATGAAGCCTGTCTGCAAACATGAAGCTAATAAACTACAGTTACTACAGTGAGGCTAACTGTGCAGCTGAAATACTGCCTTGGAGCTAAACTTGTTTTTAAAGCAAACAGACGGTGAAACAATCCCAAACTGAAAGGGAGAATAAAACATTTTCATACAGGAACATATAATCACCTCACAGGCTTCCATATATTTCTGCTCAAGATATAAATGCAGGAGCAGCAACCATCACCACCCCACCCCACCCCCCTCAATCTGCTCTCAGCGAATCAGAGAGGGATCAAAAATATAACCACAACCAGCAGGACAACTTTATATAAGTTCATCTGCTAAAGCAAACACTGGAGGAACTGATGATGTAAGAATTTACATATTTAACTAAACACAGGATAATGGCTGAAAACATCTGGAGAGAGAGAGAGAGAGAGAGAGAGAGAGAGAGAGAGAGAGAGAGAGAGAGAGAGAGAGAGAGAGCTATTCATCATAGATATCACCAATCAGGCTTCCTGTTAACTCCCCAAACACTCCCTAATTCTGCACCACAAAATCTCAAAGGGTGCTTAGAAAAACAAGCGGGGCCATCTCCGATGACAGCGGGGGAGGAAGCATCCCAGCATTCAACGGGGCCGTGTCGGCTACTGCTCCATCTGTTAACATCACCTCAGAGGATCCGGATTACATAAACTGGTTCACGTCCCCTCAACTCAAAGACATAAATTAGAAAACAGCCCCCATTGGTTCGGTACCCACCATCTGATTGGAGTCTTTAGATGAAAACACCAGAATAGTCTGTTGTTCTGTTACTTATGGAGGAATCATGGAAAAATAATGTATTTCCTGTTTTGATGGGGACCGGAGCAAAGAGAATATATTTTAAAAATCCTGTTTTCATTGTAGAATATTCTTCCATCCATCCATCCATCCATCAGGGTCTGGTCCTGGTGGCAGCAGACTGATCAGGGTATCCCAGACGTCCCTCTCTACAGCAACTCTTCCGGGCTCCTCCTGGGGAATCCAAAGGTCGTTCCCAGGCTAGAAGAGGTCCCTGAGTTTCTGGGTTTATCCCGGGGTCTCCTCCCTCCTCGTGTCCGAGAAAACCTCTAGAGGGAGACGTCCGGGAGGCATGCAAACCAGATGTTGAACCACCTCAACAGGCTGCTATGGGCGTGGAGGAGCAGCGGTTCTACTCTGAGCTCCTCACCCTACCTCTAAGAGAGGTGAGGGTTGAACATAGATCCACTGGTAGATCTAGAGCTTTCGTTTTGGGCGGATATATCGTCTGCATTACGTCTCATGAACAAGACCATGAGACACTTTGCTGGAGCAGCATCTCACCTCCAACCCACAGGGAGTAATCCAGTGTTTTCCAGCAGAGAAATTCAGCCTCAGACTTGCATAATAAATGTATTTTATGTTTAGAATCATTACTGAACACCAACAACTATCTGTTTACAAGTTCTCAATAAGTCTGGATAAACTAGAGGAGCCCTCAGTAGAGCACAAACCTCCACCACCCCCAACATTCCCTTTTAACACCATCAAAATCAACCTCAGAAACATGTTGAAGTCATTCATGTCTCACTGAATCACCACTATTTCAGCCACACTCTGAAGGAATCTGCAGGTTTGAGCCCTGTTTATTTCTGCAGAGTAGTACATGAAAACATCTGCTAGATCAGAATTTTTTATGGGATCTGAACTCTCTCAGATACCAGCACCCTAAATATGGATGATTTTTTTTTAAACACCCTACGAACCAACAGGCGCGAGGGAAACCATGACCTCCTGGCCTTTACAGTCAGAAGACATTCAGAATTCTGGATTTATTTTTACAAAGTCTCCAAAAAGATGCTCCAGTTAAGGCTGGACACTTAAGAGATCTGAGTCGCCTTTGAACGGCATCATGGGTAGCTTCTAACAAACAGGAAGTCTCTGGCATGCAGCATAGTGACACACGACATCGTTGACCCCAGAATTAGCTTCTATAGTGTTAGCCCGTTAGCTCAGCTCATTTATAGGTCAGAATTCACACAGGTGTCCCTCCTAGTGGTTAAAACCACTAAAACACTGGATGAAGCAGTCCAAGATTAAAATAATCATCGATCCCAGACCTGGTCTAAGTTTCAACGTGTCCTTGGGACAGAAACTGAACCAAAAACCTGCTCCAGATGCTCCATTTCATTATGTTTTATGGAAGCAGATGTACACTAAAGGCTTTTATTGGATCTATTGTTCTGTGTCAGGAACGTCATCATTCAGAAACATGTTCTATGCTCAACTGAACAGGTCCCAATAATAAGGATGTAGATCCTGCAGCGCCTCAGTACATCCTGTTTACAGGTCAGCAGTTCAGTTGGGATGAAACAAGGAAGAAAACGAGGAGGAGGAGGGGATTGATTCTTCACCTGATACTTTCATCTGTTTTGCATACAGTCGGTCAACACCCTCCAAAATCAAACATGGCTGTATTTATATATCTGATCCTCTGAACAACAAAAGACAAAGCTGCATTAATCCGACCATAACTAATATTACTCTGCTGTAAATATTTGCTGAGCCGTCTCCAGTTTAGAATTATAGCTGAGCTCATGTGTGACGGTGCAGCTGGGCTGGTCCCCGTCTGTCAAACTCCAGATGAACTCTGAGATAGTGACGCTGTGTGTGAGCTGTGTGTGAGGTGTGTGTGAGGTGTGTGTGAGGTGTGTGTGAGGTGTGTGTGAGCTGTGTGTGAGCTGTGTGTGAGGTGTGTGTGAGCTGTGTGTGAGCTGTGTGTGTGAGCTGTGTGTGAGCTGTGTGTGAGCTGTGTGTGTGAGCTGTGTGTGAGCTGTGTGTGAGCTGTGTGTGAGCTGTGTGTGTGAGCTGTGTGTGAGCTGTGTGTGTGAGGTGTGTGTGAGCTGTGTGTGAGCTGTGTGTGAGCTGTGTGTGTGAGCTGTGTGTGTGAGCTGTGTGTGTGAGCTGTGTGTGTGAGCTGTGTGTGAGCTGTGTGTGTGAGGTGTGTGTGAGCTGTGTGTGAGGTGTGTGTGTGAGCTGTGTGTGTGAGCTGTGTGTGTGAGCTGTGTGTGAGCTGTGTGTGTGAGGTGTGTGTGTGAGCTGTGTGTGTGAGCTGTGTGTGTGAGCTGTGTGTGTGAGCTGTGTGTGAGCTGTGTGTGTGAGCTGTGTGTGTGAGCTGTGTGTGAGCTGTGTGTGTGAGGTGTGTGTGAGGTGTGTGTGAGCTGTGTGTGAGGTGTGTGTGAGCTGTGTGTGTGAGCTGTGTGTGAGGTGTGTGTGAGCTGTGTGTGAGGTGTGTGTGAGCTGTGTGTGAGCTGTGTGTGTGAGGTGTGTGTGAGCTGTGTGTGTGAGCTGTGTGTGTGAGGTGTGTGTGAGCTGTGTGTGTGAGCTGTGTGTGAGGTGTGTGTGAGCTGTGTGTGTGAGGTGTGTGTGAGCTGTGTGTGTGAGCTGTGTGTGTGAGGTGTGTGTGAGGTGTGTGTGAGCTGTGTGTGAGCTGTGTGTGAGCTGTGTGTGTGAGCTGTGTGTGTGAGCTGTGTGTGTGAGGTGTGTGTGAGCTGTGTGTGTGAGCTGTGTGTGTGAGGTGTGTGTGAGCTGTGTGTGTGAGCTGTGTGTGTGAGGTGTGTGTGAGCTGTGTGTGAGCTGTGTGTGAGCTGTGTGTGAGCTGTGTGTGTGAGGTGTGTGTGAGCTGTGTGTGTGAGCTGTGTGTGTGAGGTGTGTGTGAGCTGTGTGTGTGAGCTGTGTGTGTGAGGTGTGTGTGAGGTGTGTGTGAGCTGTGTGTGAGCTGTGTGTGAGCTGTGTGTGTGAGCTGTGTGTGTGAGCTGTGTGTGTGAGGTGTGTGTGAGCTGTGTGTGTGAGCTGTGTGTGTGAGGTGTGTGTGAGCTGTGTGTGTGAGCTGTGTGTGTGAGGTGTGTGTGAGCTGTGTGTGAGCTGTGTGTGAGCTGTGTGTGAGCTGTGTGTGTGAGGTGTGTGTGAGCTGTGTGTGTGAGCTGTGTGTGTGAGGTGTGTGTGAGCTGTGTGTGTGAGCTGTGTGTGTGAGGTGTGTGTGAGCTGTGTGTGTGAGCTGTGTGTGTGGTGTGTGTGAGCTGTGTGTGAGCTGTGTGTGTGAGGTGTGTGTGAGCTGTGTGTGTGAGGTGTGTGTGAGCTGTGTGTGTGAGGTGTGTGTGAGCTGTGTGTGAGGTGTGTGTGAGCTGTGTGTGTGAGGTGTGTGTGAGGTGTGTGTGAGCTGTGTGTGTGAGCTGTGTGTGTGCTGTGTGTGTGCTGTGTGTGAGCTGTGTGTGTGAGCTGTGTGTGTGCTGTGTGTGAGCTGTGTGTGAGCTGTGTGTGAGCTGTGTGTGAGGTGTGTGTGAGCTGTGTGTGAGGTGTGTGAGAGCTGTGTGTGAGCTGTGTGTGAGCTGTGTGTGTGCTGTGTGTGTGCTGTGTGTGAGCTGTGTGTGTGAGCTGTGTGTGTGCTGTGTGTGAGCTGTGTGTGAGCTGTGTGTGTGCTGTGTGTGAGCTGTGTGTGAGCTGTGTGTGTGAGCTGTGTGTGAGCTGTGTGTGAGCTGTGTGTGTGAGCTGTGTGTGTGAGCTGTGTGTGAGCTGTGTGTGTGCTGTGTGTGAGCTGTGTGTGTGAGCTGTGTGTGTGAGCTGTGTGTGAGGTGTGTGTGAGGTGTGTGTGTGAGGTGTGTGTGTGAGCTGTGTGTGTGAGCTGTGTGTGAGCTGTGTGTGTGAGCTGTGTGTGAGCTGTGTGTGAGCTGTGTGTGAGCTGTGTGTGAGCTGTGTGTGTGAGCTGTGTGTGTGAGCTGTGTGTGAGCTGTGTGTGTGAGCTGTGTGTGTGAGCTGTGTGTGTGTGCTGTGTGTGAGCTGTGTGTGTGTGCTGTGTGTGTGAGCTGTGTGTGTGAGCTGTGTGTGAGCTGTGTGTGTGTGCTGTGTGTGAGCTGTGTGTGAGCTGTGTGTGTGAGCTGTGTGTGTGAGCTGTGTGTGTGAGGTGTGTGTGAGGTGTGTGTGAGCTGTGTGTGTGAGGTGTGTGTGTGAGCTGTGTGTGAGGTGTGTGTGAGCTGTGTGTGTGAGCTGTGTGTGAGGTGTGTGTGTGAGCTGTGTGTGAGCTGTGTGTGAGCTGTGTGTGAGGTGTGTGTGAGCTGTGTGTGAGGTGTGTGAGAGCTGTGTGTGAGCTGTGTGTGAGCTGTGTGTGAGCTGTGTGTGAGGTGTGTGTGAGGTGTGTGTGTGAGGTGTGTGTGTGAGCTGTGTGTGTGAGCTGTGTGTGTGAGGTGTGTGTGTGAGCTGTGTGTGTGAGCTGTGTGTGTGAGCTGTGTGTGTGAGGTGTGTGTGAGCTGTGTGTGTGAGGTGTGTGTGTGAGCTGTGTGTGTGAGGTGTGTGTGAGCTGTGTGTGTGAGGTGTGTGTGTGAGGTGTGTGTGGGGGTCAGGATGATGAGCTGTGGATGCAGACAGACAGACAGACAGACAGGTTGTACCAACAGCATCACTGTCTTCTTGACACCTGTGGTCACATTTTTTTCTCCCTCCTGATGCAAATGCAGCGTCAGCAGCGGAAGCTGGTGACAGGAGGAGAAGAAAGGAGGACAAAATGGATGCAAAGCCTGGTGTAACTGATGTCAGAGAGGAGGAGCGCCGCGGCGCCTCGTCTTTTAAACAAATCGTCTCCAACTCCTGCAGGGCAGCTGTCACCATCTGAGTAAACTGTAACAACAGCTGACAGAGATGGATGAGCTCAACACGGAGCTACAAACCCTCCAGGACATTTTAATAAGTGGCTACATTTCTCCTACACCAGTGGTTTCCAAACTGGGGGGCGGGAGCACCTAAGGGGACGTGACATAACTCTGAGAGGCCACAAGACAAAAATCTGCTGTGAAATTTTCTTTCAGCTTTAAATTCTTGTTTGTCTTTATAAAAAAACTTCTGGTCTCTGAAATTGTTCAAATCAAACAATAAAGCATGAACTGAACAGCTCAGATGTTCTCAGATAGATTAAACTAAAGGCCTTTTTAAATGAATGTGTGTGTTGTATTTTGTATTATAAACAGACTTCAGCAGTTGGATATCATGTAATAGTTTAATTAAAATGAAAATAAAGACATAAACCTGACCATGCTGCAGCGCTACATTAGTTCACCTCCCTCCTCACGGGGGGGAGTTTCCCTGCAGCTCACCCGTCTGCACCGCCTCATCCAACCGCCACACCTGACTACAGGTAAATCAGCCTCCCACCTGTTGACACCGACGCGTTGATTCGACAGAGAGAATAAATGAACATATGAATTAAATGTGACAGAGACGTGTTTTTAAAGCTGAAGCGACAGCAGTGGAGTCCTGAGAGAGGAAGCACAAACTCTTCATCTTCATCACCACAGAGATCAGACATGTTTTTCTACATCACAGACACGACATGAAAATGTGACAAAACGTGTGTGTGTGTGTTACAGTCTTTACTCATCGTCTTGTGGTTATCACTGGTCCTGTTGGCACATGTTCAATAACTACATTATCCTCATTCTGGAGGCCAGGATAACTTCTAACACACTATTGTTTAATGTACAGACATTATTGTTTGAGAGGAAAATGGAGCCACACATCAGATCTATATGATGTATTTAGTGTCTAATTAATCAATGAACTGTCTGCGACACAGGAGCACCAATGATCATCATCTCCTGATGAGAGGAGGTGAAGTTAGAAAGCAAAGAGAGAATAAAGCTACTGCTAAAAGGGCTGCTTCTACAATCCTGACAATCAATACAGAAGATCAACAGCTGTGTTAGAAAAAACACAAACATAAAAGGTGAGCATTTTTAGCGACGGACGCTGCAACAAAGCTAATTCTATAATTCACACTTTAAAAAGACTTCGCTTCTGATTTCTGGGTCAAGTTTTGGTGAATTCACCAACTGAGGTGTCATGAACATGACCTCCGATTCTCACCTCTAACTAGCTTAGCATAGCTTAGCATAGCTTCTCCATAGTAACGGCGGCTGAGGCTAACGGGTGTCAGCGACCGATACGGCTCTAGAAGTATCAGGAAGATCCCAACCTGACTCCACCCTCTGCTGAAGTTGACCTTGTCAGTTCATGTATGGCCCTTCGAGCTCCTTCCTCAGATGAGCACATGCTAACACTTTTAGCCGTTGCTCCGGAAATGTTTGGTGGATGAAGAAACGTCATCCGACTTTCTATCAGCCTGAGGGGTGAGGAGATGATTTTCATTTTTGGGTGAAGTGTTCCTTTAATAATCTTGACTTTAAATATCTCCACATTTACATTGATAGTACTGGAAGAACTACTAGTACTACTACTACTAGTACTACTGATATTCCTTTGAGCTTTCACAGAGCTCTACTTATGCACCATTGTGCTTTGCTGCTGAATGACATGAAGCAGAACAGTAACTGGGCAGTAAGTGGACTTCCCACCACCATCATTACCCTCACCACTGCGTCACCACATCACTACAACACCACCTCTGGTGCTGACACACCCACCCAGTCCCTAACCTCCAGTCTATCAGACAGTTCACCTTGTGCAAACAGAGATCAGTCCTGGTGCCATCCCCAACCCCCAGAGGGGAGCGCTGTGTCGTTACTGTCACCTAGTGGACGCAGACAGAGATTGATTAACGCACACAAAGGTGAGAGCGAGATGGAAAGCACATGTGGAAACCACACAGACAAGGGAGAAGAAAAGCAGCTGCGGGATTCTATCCAACGCAGCAGATCAGTGACGTCACGCAGAAACATGTCAGAGCTGACCACTTTCTCTGGAAGCTCACCTGAGCCCATAAAAGCTGATAATAGAGCCAATAATTGAGAGGGAACAGCAATAATGGAGCTTTAGTGAGGCAGTAAATTCTTTAATTAGTTGTTAACACCCTGTGTCTATGGCTGAAGCTTTGCCCACTGCTCACTGCTGTCTAAAGCCGGCTGGATGGACATTCACACAGAGGGCCAGTCTGAAAAAACTAAAGATCACCTTTACTGCGGAGCACCTGCATGTCATCATAGAAAACTGCTGGGAGACATTTAAATGCACAGAACTGTCTTAACGCTGCAGTCGTGGGGCTAAAAACACAGACAGAGATCCTCTGGAAGAAAAATGCTTTTTGTTGGCTGACATTTCGGGATGCATCACGGTAGGGAGCGTCTCCAAACACACAATCTCTGCAATGCTGCAAGGTAGATAAATGCAAATGATGCAGGGTCTGACAAAACCAGCGGACATTCCTGAGGAGTGAAATCTTCAGCGGTAGGAGTGATGCAGCAGAGGAGAGAGTGAATAATCTGACAGGGTGGTCCGGCGCTGGATGACTGGCTTGTCTGCTGTAGTTGTGGGCAGGCAGTAGCTAAAAGAAAAGTCCTGTACTAAGCCTGGAGAGTTAGAGGCAGGAAGCCATTACCAACGTGTAAATACACTCTACCATCACTGCTTTAACACCTCATGTAGTGGATGCACACATAACTCTGTCGTCCCCTTTAAATAAAACACTGCAGGACAAGTTAAGACGCTGAACAGCTTCATATGTTATTAGAAGGCTGGATCTCCAGACGTTGCATAACACGGTTCTACATGCAGCTGGTGGTTTGAAGCTGATGAGCAGCCATGATTACTGGTTACACATGATGGTGGTTTGATGCAGTAATTATGCAATCAGCAGCGCAGCTTTGTGTAGGAGAATGATTTATTAACATGATTTGATTTGGGGTGATTAATTGTCACAGAAAGCTGTCTGTGTTTTCACATATCTGCCAAATCATGTTAACAATAAATCACAGTACAGGCCTCATCTTTCCTTTTTTCATAATGTCTCAAATCTTTAATAAACAAGTACTTTAACAAGTACTAGAACATGATTCAGTAGAGGACACACCTCCGCTCCACATACTCCATGGATACCCACCAAAACTGAGTCAAACTCATCTGGATGTGAGACTAGACTCTAGACTCTCAGCAGGTAGCTGCATGTTTCTGGCTGCAGAGCGGCTAAATAATGATCTACAAATACATGTTGATCCAGGAGATCTGGATTATTATCTGGATCACCACACTAAACACACTCACAGGTATCACCACAATAAATATATGTGATTTCTACCGAATCATTTATGGATTATTTCCAGAGAAAATATAGAAAATGTCTAAAATAACCATCTCAAGTTGTAAGGAAAGAAATTCCTGGATCCACCTCCGATCCTCCAGACTTTAATGGCTTCTTGTCCGACACGTGCCCCAAGTGGAAATCTGCCCAGTAGTTTCTGCAGAATTAGGCAAAATATCCAAAAATCTCACCGTTGAAGAAAATGAAATAAAAAATCTTGAATCTGGATCTAAAGTAAATTTTAATGGATTTGACCCCGACTTCAGTCCAACGCCTCAAACCAGCAGACACCAACGGACAACTATCATAGAGGAGGTAAGAAAACGATCAAAAGATCATTAATAACAACCAGTAGAAGGCAGTAATACAACACTGTGGCATATAGTCTGCCTTATCCAAAGAAGAACATCAACTTATCCAACTAGCTAATTAATAGCATGATGATGTCATGAAGTTTCAGAGGCCTCACTTGAAGATTTCATGGAGGATTCAACTCTATGAATGAGTGCAGAGCTGGCTGCAGACGTGCTAATGTTAGCTGCAACGCTGGCTGCAGACGTGCTAACGTTAGCTGCAGCGCTGGCTGCAGACGTGCTAACGTTAGCTGCAGCGCTGGCTGCAGACGTGCTAACGTTAGCTGCAGCGCTGGCTGCAGACGTGCTAACGTTAGCTGCAGCGCTGGCTGCAGACCTGCTAACGTTAGCTGCAGCGCTGGCTGCAGACGTGCTAACGTTAGCTGCTGTCGGTTTAGCCACAATTAGGGCAGTGACGGAGTTTCTCTCTCTTCCTCTATACTCGGAGTCTTAGGTACTGAAATTTGCCACCGTTTGACTTAATGAGCAGTGGAAAACTTCATAGCTGTGGTTGTTGGTAGCCATGATGGTTTGGTTGAGTCTGACTGACCAGAGGCCCTTTAAAGATGATGGTAGAGGCTCAGTGGTCGATGACTAGCAGTCACTCCCAACCCTACATCTCACAACTTTGTAATTAAATATAATAGTTTAAAACTCTAAGAAATACTCCAAAAACTAATAGTTGGATTCTTCCACTCTTTTCCTTTTAAAATCAGGTGTTTTCATGATGTAATGTTACGTTCTGAGCTTGTCAAAGGCCTCCTTTTGATTTTATTCGTCGGTATGACTTTCCCTCTCTTTTCCACCCATAATCCTCCGCTGACAGTTTGGAGTCATTTCAGCTCTTCTGACCAGCAGCAGGATAAAAGCGACCACCACATCAGCACACGGTTCAGTTGGAGTTTGTCCAACGAGAAGATCTTGACCCCTCAATTACAGGATAATGGAGCTGTTTCTTTTGCGTGTTGCTGAATTTCATTAACAATTCTGCATCCACACATGTGAAAAGGATTGAGTGTAGCTTTGACTTTCTATAGGTTTCATGCATGTATCCAAAGCTTCTTATACATTCAGACGTCTTTCCTTCTAAGTGCAGCTGAGTGCTTCTGTTTTTGATGTTTGGTTCCTCCCGCCAACCTTCTGCAACAAAGCCAGAAACCAGAGAAGTGAGGCGATAATCTGATGCCACCAGGAGACAAAACGGGGATCTGCTCCATTGACGATGAATCGGAGACTTATGGACTCAGAATGTTTACTTGACCTTTCCTTGGATGCCGAGTCCGTCCAGAAAGACACCTTGTCTTTCAGCGCCAGTGGAGCATCTCCTGGGTTTGTCTCTTTAATGACGACAATGAGAGAGACTTTCTTCTCATTTCTAGCCTGAGTGACATGTGGTCATGTGACTCAACTGTCCAAGATCGCAGGAAAAACACCCTGTTTGTTCTGGATTTCCCTCGTTTGACCTTTTTTTTTTTTTTTTACTGCACTTCTGTCTGTTTCAGTATGTCTTGGAAATACAGGCAGAGGGTCCGGCCTCTATTTCAAGACGGAGAATTACCATCCACAGCTGAGGAATGCCGATACCTCGATTAGTCATTTCAATCGTTATGAATAAACATCTGGGACAAAATGACAAAACAGGAGGAGTTTGGAGAAGAGAAAAAAGCTCCTGGGAAATTAAAATAAATGATAATTTTCCTATCTAGTCAAAACAAAATATCCTGGATCTGACCCTTTGTCCAGGTTCACACCAAAATTTAAATCTATTCTGACCATCTGACTATTTGATAGCCTGAAACACAAGTTCTCTGCAGCAGCAGCTAATGTTAGCACGTCTGCAGCCAGTAGTGCAGCTAACGTTAGCACATCGGCAGCCAGTCGAGTAGCTAACGTTAGCACGTCGGCAGCCAGTCGAGCAGCTAACGTTAGCACGTCGGCAGCCATTCTCTTGATTCTTTTCTTCTTCTTCACCTTTTCTTATATAATTAGGTTTTTTAATATCAAATATTAATTATTTTGAATTCACAATTTGTTATCTTTCTTCCACTCAGGTCTATGTTCTTTGTTTTATGTTTGTTTGTATAGAGATGAAAACAAATAAACTGTGGATTACTTCATCATTGCCAAACCCTGGTAAGAATGGTTGCATTGTTGTGTTATGAATGTCAGGGAACATTTTTATTTCACATCAAATGGAAATAAAGTCTTTTCATTTGGTTTTGTTATATAAAGGTTCATAAAGGAACAGATGCCACCTTGGCTCAGACTCAGGACCATGTGTGAGGGCTCAAGACAGATTCTAACACGTCCTAAAAGGTTCCGTGGGTTTGCTTACGTTCAGCGCCGCTGAGGCCAGGCTGGCGGGCGGAGCTGCGTGTCCTGTGTACATCTGAAGCAGGAGCGAGGCGCTGCGGTGTGAGAGCAGCGAGCGCTCTGGGCTTTGCTATGGCAGATGCAGGAGGTGAACTCTTGACACCGGTTCGACCGGTTTATGTTCAACATGTGTGTCTCCGTTACTGTTTCTGGTTTCCAGGCTGGACCCAGGTCTGTGTGTGTCTTTGTGGAGGCCGAGCAGAGATGAGAGGAGCAGCAGGATCTGCAGCTATCTGGGAGGTTGAGCGTAACGACACACCGGGGACAGATTAGGTTCCTGTCCGTCAGGAAGACTCTGATTTACAGCCAGGCTGACCAGCCCGCCAGCCCTCCACCCAAAGCAAACACACACAGAAAACACCACCGCCTCTGTGTGGTGGCAGCTGGCGGCCTCCACACACCAGCTCCGTCTTACCTCGAGGAGGAAGCTCGGAGAGACAGGCTTGAAATTACAATTAGGTCAGTTTTGATATTAAATTCTTTCATGAGGGGGGGGGGCGACACGCTGCCGACGGGCCACCAACCCAGAACCGAGACGGAGGCGAGACGGACAGATCCATTAAACAGGATGTCACCCCCAAACACAACAATGATTAATCACATGCTGCAAATTATAAGCACCTGTATGACAGAACAGTGAAGCAGCGTCTGACTCCCTCACCCCTCCTCACTGACCCGCTGCCCCCCCCACCCCATCCTCGCTGCCCCACCACCACCACTAGCACCAGGAGGAAGTCGGCCTGAAAAGAAAGAACTCACCATCGACACTAAAGCCTGTTTTGACTCATGTTGCTGTTGATGTTCTGCGTACAGATGTGACACATCAATGATTTTACATCAAAGATGTGGAAATTAATGATGGTAGAAGTAAAACTTCTGCCATGACTGACTAAATGGTTAAAAATTAAAGATCACGGTTGAACGTTCACTGATCCAGATTCATTAGCTCCTCTAACAGGAGATGGAGGAGGTCATGTGATCACCCTTGTTTGTTTGTTTGTCTATAAATTACATCTAAAGGCTGTCGACGAATGAAAGGACAGATCTCAGGCCAAAGAGATGTTTTCATTTTGAGGGGGATCCGGGTACAGACGCAGATTCTGGATCAGTTTTTCATTTTATTCAACTTTGTGAGATCAGACTCTTTTATTTTTTTTTACGTTTTTACCAATAATAATAATAATAATGAAAATGATAATAGGCCAATGAAAATAAAAATACCCAGGCATGGACAACTAGTTTCTGCTGCTTCAGGCTTTAGAGACGTGGCGTCGGTGGAGGTGTGAGCTCTGAGGGGTTTCTACTTTATTCACCTTGACTTGGACAGAGTGTTATTTTTCAGTCTGACAGTATTGATTGTTTGTTTTGGGGGGTGGGGCTGATATTGGCTGATTAATCAGCTGTTGGTGTTTCCTGCTCATTATTACATCAGCCTTTAAAAACTGGGTTAAATGTGAGTCCAGTTTTAAACCTAAATAAAAGAGCAGAGAGTAAAGTTCTTGTTTCACTCATCTCCATACTGAACTCACTTTTAGAGGACTGTGGCCCCTCTGTGGAAAACCACCTGAATTCATTATGCTAACTAGCCGGCCCTGCTGATAGGCACGCAGGCTGATGTGAGGAAATGTGAGTTTGATTAATGTGGGCAAAATTGAGCTGTGCAGACTGCTCCCCAGCCCTAGTTAAAGGAGTCGCCTGCCATCAGGCTCAAAAGGCTGCAGAGCAGGAGCTCTCAGGCCTGCTGACACCTCACTGCAAATCTGCTGCAGACACACAACCAGAGTGGCCCCAGCCTGGAACTGAACAACTGTGGCTGGCACACAGAGACCCAAATGAAAACCATATTCCTGATAGCTCAGACAATGAGGGAGATGTGCTGTGTTTGTGCAGAAACTCCAAAATAGACCTTGTCTCTGTCTGCGATCCTGCAGAGTTCTTAAACTAGCCAGACCACAGCGGGCGGGCAGGACCGGCCGGGCCCCTCTCTAGAGCCGGCCCCAGGAGACGGGCCATCTCACGGAGCCCATCCAAAGGCAGCAAAGCGGCCAAACTCAGAGGAGCGTGGCCCACCGGCACACATGAAGGAGGCATAGAGGTAGCAGGGGGGAGACGGGAGGGGGGGGAGAGGAAGGGGAACGCTGAGCAACTAACAGAGCCCCCAGGTACCTGCCTGTACAGTCGCCTCTCTCCAAATGTTTACTTTGGACCAGACTGGCGGCCAACTGGTTGCAATTGACCCTCTAGCAGGACGAGTTAGAGAGAGAACATGAGACCTTTCCTTCTGGGAAAAAGATGGAGGGAAGCCACACACGTACACAGAGTCTAAAACACACACAGACACACACACACACACAGATGGAGAGCAAACACAAACACACTCAAATAAAAATAGACGTACTTAAAGAAGAATCTGTCATGTTTGTACAAAAGTGAAAATTGGAGCTAATGTGGAGAGAAGCCAGGAGTCAAACAGCAAAACCCGAAACCTCCACCAGCCCACCTGCCACAGGTGTTAAAGCTCCGGCCTGCTAAGCTAACCCCCCTCATATCTGAGAGCGTCCTCTGCCATCCTGAGCGGCTCGTCATCCTCCTGCAGGACTGGGGTCGAACAGCCACAAAAATCACCTCCTGTGTCTTTCCTTTTCCTCAACCTCGATGGAAAATTTAATGAGGTCATGGAAAGATGTGAAGGAGAATTCATAAAGTAAAGACAACCACTGTGCCAAGAGGAGTCAAATGCTGCAAGGAATCCTGGGACGGCATTATCTCCTTTCCTATAGGATGGTCATATTCTCGTGGAGATAAGCTCTGACAGCCGTCGGGTCACTCAGGAACCTTCGTAAGCAGCCGGAGAGGCTTGATGTGTTGGAGGAGGGTTGCAGAGAGGACGCCCGCTGGCCCCATAGACTAAATAAAACCTCTTAATCCTCATAAACTGCTCCATATGAGTATTACATCCCTAACTCTGCACACCATTTCCAAGGGAATGGAACTCATTTCGAGGGTAAAACATTACCAGGATTCTTCCTGCTCTGCTTCCATAATAGGTCCCGTGTTCTGCTGAGGCCCCGCTCCGACGCGAACCCTCAACCTCCCCGAAAATATCGATGACAGAATGATGAAAAATGCAAATTGGGGGGGGGGGGGGGGGCGCGCTGGATGAAATGATGGCAGTGTAAGGGTGAGCACGAGTGTTCAGAGAGGCAAGGATGAAAACGTATAAAAATATTGCACAGCTGATATGATGCATCAATAAACAGCTGGTCAGCTGGTGTAGTCCTGCTCTCAGCGCTCACCTGAGCAGAGACCACGGCCCGGCCAGGAAGCAAGGGGGGGGGGGGGGGGGGGGGGTTCACTCCAGGCCAGTCATTTGTCACGATTGTCACAGAATGCACAAACACAAATTACTGAATTATAACTGCGGATGTGTGTCCTGCCTTGGTTAAATCAAGGCTGCACTGGGAGCTGTCATAACAGAGGCTGCTGTCTGGGCCACCGTGGGCTGGTGGAGGTGGTCTGAGTGGGACCCGTGTGTTCGCCGTCAGAGGTGTGTGTGTTCTACACCCACCTATTGATGCATATTAAAGGAGCCACCATTAACATTTTTAAACACCTCAAAGACACGTCAGAAGGGTTTTTCTAGCTGTGTTCTAGTCCCAACTAGGAGCAGCAGCAGCGACATGTAACATGTTTTACAACAACTTTTAGTAGCTGGATAGAAAATTAAAACTCACTGATATCTTTTCAGTCCATTTATCTTCCACCACGTAGATTAAACATATATTTTAACAACAACTGTGTTAGAAATGGGGGGCGGGGGGGTTATGATAAACTGTGTATCTGTACTAAAGGTAGAGCAATTAACCAGTTCAGTCGAGGTACAGATATTTTTAAATATATTATATATATATAATTTGTACATGAATACATTTAATAAAATCTACAGTATCGTTTAACATTACAGTTTATATAGAAAAAACAAATGTCCATTCTTTCATTCTGGCCCTAAGTAACTGTTTGTTGTGCCTAAACCTTGACCTCCACCTTGAGATGCAGTTCATGTTAGCACTTTTAGCTTAGAGGCTACAGTGAAGATCTCAGCTTATAAAGCCTGTGAATATTTCTTATATTTTTATTTTTATTTTCTGGTCAACTTGGGGTTTGGGGCTTTTGGAGACTTGGATGACATCATACCAGATGTATGGAGTAATTCTGTTTGTTTGTTGTGTTTTTTAGTCCCCATCTACTTCAGCTGTTTAAGAAAATGTCTGTTTTAATGTGCAGCTCCAGAAACTGACTCTCCATCAGCAGGAGGGTGAACAGATAATGACTGAACTCATTTTAATTTTTGGGTTCACTGTCCCTTTCATCAAGAGGATCTTCATTGGATTTATTGATATTTAAAGGAGCTGCAGCCATACTTTGAACCATATTATAGCCTGTTATTATAATATCCTGTAATAATAAACGTATCATCTTAAAGTTCACTTAAAGACCAACTAATGCTGAAATAACTGCATTAGTTCCACTCAGGACAAACCGTCTCCATGTCCAAACACACACTCCATCCTCAGAGCTGCCGGTTTGTGTCTGACTCGCTCTGTTGTGCAGCGAGTGTGTGTTGAGGTGAACCACACAGGTACGGTGGGCCAGACACAGGAAACGTATTAACATGGACCGCCGTTTACTCTCCTAACCACACTGCATCCCACAGGGACGGGGATAAAAAGCTCAGCCACACACACACACGCACATAAATTCAGATACACTAGACACAGAATGAAGTACGTACCAACACACAGACACACACAAAATGCAGACATACACACACTCTCACATTCAGACATGTTTCATACACACACACACACACACACACAGACACTCTCACAGACAGAGGCATCGGTTTGTGCGTGTTATACAGACGTCTACACACTATCCATTAACACCTACATAAAACACCTACAGGCACCCGTACTCTATTAGAGGTCAGCGCCCGGCTCCTCAATTTCATGGCCCATGTATGAGGGAGCAAAGGTGACTGTGATGACAGAAGCCGCGCGCGCTCGCACACACACACACACGCGCACACACACACACACGCGCGCACACACACACACACACGCACACACACACACAATTAAAGTCGTGAGCATCAGCAGTTTGGATTAAAAACACAAAATATGGATCATGAAGAAAACCTCAATTTTCTCAGGAAAATGTTAGAAGAAATGCCATAAAAATATCAATAATTACATTTATCAATTACTTTATTTATTTATTTACCGGGGACATTAATCAACAGTTTGCACACCAATGTAAATGTGCCAGTTAGCTAATCGTGGCTCATTGTCATATTTAATATTTTTATTATATTGCTGATTAGCAACAACGTTAATTTAGATGCATTATCACATATATTGTAATATGATAATGCACCTTATCAATAATATATATTACAATAATATATATCATAATATATAACATGTAGATAATTAATCATATCAATTTTTAAAAAATCACCTTAGAGGGTTCAGAGGGTATCTTTATAAAGTGTTTATATTCATATTATTTTACACTTTCAATAATCATTTTTAATCAATACTATTACTTATCATAACTATGAAATATTTCATTGTATTTTGTAACCCTTTAAATATCAGTTTACATAATGCACCATTTTTTATGATGACACAAACATTAATTATTTACATATAATGTTAAATGTTTTTTTTAACACGTGTGTCAGTGTTTAACAATAATGTTGATTTTGATTGGTTATTATTTTTTATAGCAGTTTTATAGTTCAACACATTTCGATGTAAACAGGATGAATTGAGTTTAATTGTTTATTCTTAGATCTGCAGTGTTGTGTTGTTGTGTTCTGCTCTTCTTTGGATGGAGGCCCTGCTCCTTTTAATCCAGTCCTTCTCAGAGGTATTGAGTTGTTCTCGTCTATCAGACTCCCTCTCTCCTCCCTCCCTCTCTCCTCCCTCCCTCTCCGACAGGAACTACGTCTCTTCCATGGCTGGGAGGTTGTAATTTGTTACAGGCGGAGGGAGAGCAGAGAGGTCTCCCTCTTATCTGGACAGGGGATCACCAGGAAAATCATATCAGAGGGAAGGCAACGTGTTTAAATATAGTCGTAATTGCTGCAATCATTTCTTGCTGTCTCTTCAAACCCCCCCCTCCCTCCCACCTCCTGCTCTGCAGGCCCCCACCCTCACTTCCCCCCCCAACTTTCCCTGGACATTTTTTTCCCCGGCTTTTGGGAGCAGCCTCCCTCTTCCCCAGCGTTTCCTCCTCCAGTATCCAGTTAATCCCGGCTCGTGGTGTGGGCTCGGGGGGGCTGACAGTTGCATGACAAGGAATGTTTCCCTTTGTAAGAGCCTACTTCCCCCACGCTCAGTTTTAGTCTAATTGAAATGTTTCCTATTGAGCTCAATCAAGGGGCCAATTACCTAATTATTCGCTTATGCCTGACTCGACCCGGTAGAGAGAGAGACGGGGGAGACCAGGAGGGAGGAGGGAGGAGGAGGAGGAGGGAAGCAGAAACATTGATATGAGGACGACGAGAGGAGGAACAGAACCTTTTTCTTTCTTAAACTCTGAACCATCATCATCGGATGTTGGTAAAGATTCAAATGTGCACGTTGTTAAAAAAGGTCAAAGGAACACCTGAAGAAGAGGTCGCTCCTCTGAGGACACGCCCACCTGATATTCTAATTAATAGGGACTTACTTTAAAATTTTAAATAATTTTCACTGTATAACAACTGTTGACATGGTTTGATGGATGGAATTGATGGCAGCCATATTGACTCTGTCTCTGCCAATCATAAGACGTGTTGATGAGTCATGTGTTCAGAGCTGAACCAATCAGAGTCTCATAACGGTGCAGCATTTAGAAACGTCATGGAGCATTAAAGCAGCTTCAGAGATGAAATGATCATAAATAAAATCTTCAGAATCTGATTTATGGTAGATTTAAATATATTTAGTTCCTGTGTGGATTTTGGTGCTATTGTTGCTCGTTTGTAGAGGCTTCATGAACAGAGACACACTTTTACATAGTTTTATTGTATTGAAAAATTAATTACATCTTATTATACCATTTTAGGGTTTTTCTTTGTCTAACTAACTAACTATGTCTAATATCATGTTGCATTATAGCAACAAACATCTTCATATAACCCAGGCTGAGCTAAAAAAAATTAATTTTTTTTAATCATGAGCCACGGGATGTATCTTATTGCACTGAATCTATAGACATTTAAATAGTCAGAGATTTGAGGGCAAAGACCTCAGAGGGTGACGACGTCAAAAAAAGAAAGAAAACACACAGGAAGTGACGCCATACAGCTGGTATGACGTCATCTACGTCTCCAGACGGCCTGAGATCCTAAAATTATTTGAGATTTTATTTACACCCTTTTTAAAAAGATGAAATCTTCATTGTAGCCTCTAAGATCTAAAGGGCTGCACACAAATTCCTAGAAGCAGCTTTTCAAATCAATGTGGATCACCACATACCAGCTGTATGAAGTTTAACCAATCAGCTGTCGATACAGTCTGTTTGGTCCGTTCAAACAAACGTCACCCGTCCTTCCATCTGCCGGGTGAGCAGCAGATAATGACAGATTTCTGTTTTCTGGATGAACTGTTTCTTTAACCATCTGTTCAATATTCTCATGAAGTTGTAAAATCCTGAGTTCAGACATTTCTTGATTTTCAGGGACATTATTTTTGATATATTGCTACTTATTTGAGAAACTCCTCGGGCTAATTTGGATTGGAGACAAGAAAAACGTCACGAAAAATTGGATTTTAAGACTGAATAACATTTTTTTTTGCAGCTGACAGAGGAACAAGCTGGTTCTCTGAGAGAGTGCCGGGTTTTATGGGCTCATATTATCAAAGAGAGGAGCGAGGGGGATGGGGGGGGGGGGACGAGAGGGAGACATTAAAGGAGCTGGAATGTTTTGTCCCGGCTCAGCCGGTCTCCAACACATTTAATAATGAGACAGGTAATAAAACACACTGGCCCACGCACCCTTACACACACACACACACACATATACAGTATATATATATATATATATATATATATATATATACATATATACATATATATATACATATATATATATATATATATATCACAGCAAATGGGAGGACATGTTTTCATACGTTTGCTTCCAGGCCTTCCTGACATTAAAACAGATTACCTATGTCATGTTCTGGACCATAATAAACAACATTTTATAGCTCATTTGAAAACGGAGTATGTTAAAAGCAATCAGTACATCGTTAAAAGTATCCATCTTGTGCAAAGTAAAGCTTTGCTTCTGAATAATTTACTTCAGCTCAGTGAATAATGTCCCTCAGCCGCGGCGGTGATGGTGTAAATATCACTACCTGTGTGAGAAGGGCTCTGTGTCCCCCCTCCTCTCTCATCTCTGGAGGCCCGCCCCCATCCGGAGCTTCAACAAGTGTTGGCTGGGCCGCTCTTAAATCAATCATTTAAATATATGGATAAATCAGCGAAGCCGTCTGGGTTTAAGCACACATGCCGTAGCTTAATTCACGCGAGCAAACGAGGGCTGCAGCCATATTTCAGCCAACATGTGCACCACTGTTGTCTAAACAAGCACTGCGAGGCCGGCCGCAGAGGAGGGTCCTGGCTGTAGGTCGTGGAAAGCAGCTCGAATGCACACACACACACACACACACACACACACACACACACACACACACACACACACACACACACACACACACACACACACACACACACACACAGCAGTGAAGGAGTGAAGGCCCTGGTTTGAGGTCATGGAAAGCCGTCATAATGCCGCCTTTTACCAGGAGAAAATGAGAGGAGCAGGGATCAGACAGAAGCTGCTTCCCTGTGACATACGAGACAAAGTCAAGAACCAGGAGCACAGACCTGATTATGAGCTGGGGGGGAAATCCTATACACTGGGAGAGGGGTGTCAATTATCATATAGAAAAATTTAAGAAATAGGATTTAATGAGTGTCCTTCTATCCGTCTGTCTGTCTGTTAGCTGGTTTACACAAACACTACTGGATGGATGTGTTGTGTTGAGCATATGATCGGGAAGAACCTGTTTTAAAGTGGATCCAGATAAAGGGCCGGATTCTTTTTGCACCATTTCCATGTATTCAGGATAGATGACCTCATGAGGAAGGGTTTATTAGGGGTTCATTAAGAGTTTTAATTTAATTGAGAAGGACTGCTAAGATATTCGCTCTACTGAGTTTCCTTCTGGTTAAATCAATTTAATCCTAACCCAAATTCCAAGGAAAATAAGTCATGGCTCCGCCCCTTTATCAAGAGCCACTCTAAAATTGGATGGCTACTTCTTTGGCACATGCCCCACCCTTCCACCCAGTTTCAGACCAATCAGTCAAGTAGTTTATTCGTAATTAACAAAAATGGTCAAAAGATCTTGCAATTTTGAAAAAAAAACGGTTCTTTCTCGCTTCATGAACAACCCTCCAAACAAGTCTAAACAAAATTCAGCAGGTAGTTTTTGTTTAAACGTGGTTCCACATCAAGAAACAAACCAACAGATGCTGGTGAAAACATAGTGGTGACCTGTGATGATGTCACGGCCAGGTCACAGTTGTTTTTAATCCTCTCTTTAGAGGTCCAGGTGACCCACATCTCTTCTTCTACTGTCCTTCACAATTTGGTGAAGTAAACTGGTTCAGGCTCTTTTCCATCATCCTAAAGGACATAGTGGTCCTCTATAGCACAACACTCTGTACCCTTTAACAGCACACACACACACAGTCACACACACACACACACAGTCACACACACACACACACACACACACACACACACACACACACACACACAGTCACACACACACAGTCACACACACACACAGCCACACACACACACACACAGTCACACACACACACACAGTCACACACACACACACACACACACACACAGTCACACACACACACACACACACACACACACACACACACACACACACACACACACACACACACACACAGTCACACACAGTAACACACACACAGCCACACACAGTAACACACACACAGTCACACACAGTAACACACACACAGTCACACACACACACACAGTCACACACACACAGTCACACACACACACACACAGTCACACACACACACACAGTCACACACACACAGTCACACACACACACAGACACACACACACAGTCACACACACACAGACACACACACACACACACAGTCACACAGTCACACACACACACAGTCACACACACAGTCACACACACACACACACAGTCACACACACACAGTCACACACACACAGTCACACACAGTAACACACACACAGTCACACACACACACACAGTCACACACAGTAACACACACACAGTCACACACACACACACAGTAACACACACACACACAGTCACACAGTAACACACACACAGTCACACAGTAACACACACACAGTCACACACACACACACAGTCACACACACACACACAGTCACACACGCACACACAGTCACACACACACACACACACACAGTCACACACACACACACAGTCACACACACACACACACACACAGTCACACACACACACACACACAGTCACACACACACACACACACACACACAGTCACACACACACACAGTCACACAGTAACACACACACAGTCACACACACACACACAGTCACACACACACACACACACACACACACACACACACACACACACACACACACACACACACACACACACACACACACACACACACACACAGTCACACACAAACACACAGTCACACAGTAACACACACACAGTCACACACACACACAGTCACACAGTCACACACAGTAACACACACACAGTCACACACACACACACACAGTCACACACAGTAACACACACACAGTCACACACACACACAGTCACACACACACACACACACACACAGTCACACACAAACACACAGTCACACACACACACAGTCACACACACACACACAGTCACACACACACACACACACAGTCACACACAAACACACAGTCACACACACACACACACACACACACAGTCACACACAAACACACAGTCACACACACACACACACACAGTCACACACAAACACACAGTCACACACACACACACACAGTCACACACACACACACACACACACAGTCACACACACACACGCTCTGTGGCCTAAAAACAGACAGGCAAACACAGGACGGCCTGATACGTTCAGACACACAGCCGTGTTGACCTGCAGCTCAACGAGAAGACAAATGGAAGCCCCCTCCCTCACAGGCTGGGTGGGCCGGTCAGCTGGACAGAGCGGGGGCAGCGCATCTGGGAATTCTGCTAAAACGCTTTACACACACAAAAACACACACTTCACTGTTTTCACTGTTTCACAGAAACTGGTTTCCACTTGCTCTGTGCTGAAAGCAAAATGCTGAGAATCAACAGCTTCTTCCAGCAGAGCAGGAACAGAGAAGGAGGAGAAGGAGGCGCGGATCTGCGGAGCGTCCAGGTGGTCTCCTACCCCAGAGCCCCGAACTAAACTCAGTTAAAGGGCAAAAACCTGAAACCCATGCAAATGTGATCAGCCTTGATTGGGCCGGCCGCATATGATTAAATATAATTGCAAAGAACCTTTTCCAAATGCCTCGGCGGTTTTTGAGAAAGTAGGAAGGAAGGATTTAAAACCAGATTGTTGAGAAGAAGGACGACAGAAAGAGGAGGTGTGTTGAGAAAGACAGACGAGAGATAACTTCTTTCAGAGCGGGGCTGGTTTTTACATGCATATGCTGAGCGGGGAGGGTTTCGCTGGCAGATAAAGTAAGTAGTTCAGGGGCAGAGCCGTCACACTCGGATGATTGATGGCTCCGTCTGAATGCTAAAGTCAACAGAGCATGAGCACGTCTCAGCAGCCCGACCCAGGCCCTCCACTCAGCACCTATTTAAGGGTCAGGTGCTTCAGAACACACTCGCCGTGCAACTGCTCCCATTATCGTCTAAAAGCTTCCAGTGAGGAGTCAACACAACCTGGAAATCACCTCTCAGGTCTGCATCACATGGTGTGGAACAGGGACAGAGGGAAAAAACACCAACCTTCTGATAATATTCCTTCAACTCATTAAAGTTAACTTTTTAAATATATTATACATATTATTATATTATGGCTGCAGCTAACACATATTTCCAGTCTTGGCTCATAACTGATGCATATGAGGATCAGTTTCCTACAAGTCTCTTCCAAAAGTTCTTCAGCTGATATAAAACCAGAAGAGAAAGAAAAAGAAGAAGCATTTTGCTCCATAAATGACTTGAATTATTACCTTATTATCAAGCTGTTTCATACAGAAAGAAGGTTTCCTGACAAAGTTTGAAGAGTTTGATTTATTCCAATGTCTTTATTTGTGTTTGTAACTGCTTCTAAGTGGCTGGGATGTCACACATCTCTGTGCACCAATGAGAATTCAGCAATATTTGTGTGTCTGTTTTTGCTAAATGAATTATTCCTTAACAATATGGACTGATTCTAAACTTAATAATGAATATTCTAATAGGAGTGTGTTCACTAACATTTATACAACCCTCCACTGGGTGAGGAAGGATCTGGGAGGCAGGCGTCCCCCCCTGCTGATTGGTGGGCTGTTCCACTTCAACACCTTGTCACCAAACGCCCTGAAGCCTCCTCCCAAGCCTCCGCCCACCCTCCACTCCATCATGTCATCAAAGCATCCAGGTAGGAAGTCTGTCTCTCTTCCTGTGGATTTATAGTACTTCATCTCCCATGTCGCACTGGGTGTTGTTAGAAATGTGTACTTCCTCATCATTTACAGGTCAGCTGGAAGACTCCTGTTGGTTTAACTAAGTCGTGCTGTCGCAGGTTTGGTCTTTTCTACTTTCACTCAACAACAGGAGGCATTATTAATAATACTAATTATTATTATCTCTAAGAGCCTGTTACACAAATTAAACACAGTATGCAGTTTCCACATCTACTGTGGGATCATGGGAGTCTTCAATGTTAAACAACCACCAGACAGAAACCTTCACGGATGAGGAAATGTTTTCCGATCACGTGAGTCACATTCAACTTCCCCTCTCTATGACTCTCTGCGACCAAATGACAAACACTGTTACCCGGAATAAAACCAACCTCAACTTTACGTTACATGAGGCTGTTGAGAGGATTGAACCTGTGCTTTTCTAAGGAGGTCAGGTCTTAACCCAGGTGGGTGGGATTTCTGGGTTCAGGGGCCAGAAAAGAACTCATTAATTACTGGAGCAGATCCGCATAAAAGGACCAATCCAGTCCTTTTTTCCCCTTCCTTCAACTACGTGGGAAATCTCTCAACATTTTCCCTGATTATGCAAAAATGACTGAGGTGATTTCTCCTGATATTTGTGGAGGGGCGGGTCGTGGGTCTAAAAGCTGGGCGTATATATAGGATTGTTGTGCCTTGATGGAGGTATCCCCTCCACCGAGTGCCGTTCTAGTTGCATCTTGATCTCCTGAGCGACCGGCCCACCCTGTCGGAAGCATCGTGTGCCAAATACATATCGAACGTTTTTCGACAACAAATGAGTTCTGGAAAGCCACTGATAAAAGACTCAAAGTTGCATTATATGATCTCTAGCCCTTAAGTTTCCAAACCCAGATAAATCAAACACAGATGGACTACAAACACACTCAGCCTTCAGAGGGATCGACATCGCCGAGGCGGCGCACAGAGTGTGTTTAAACAAAGTAAAATTCAATTGTGGAGATGTAGCTGGGGTTTGAAATTTGCTCCATGTGCTGTACAAACATATGTTTAAAATGCACCAGATACGTACATATACAACAGAGTGGAAATGCATGTTTTGCTACTTTTGAACCCCCCAGAGAGAGAGAGAGAGAGAGCGGGAGCAGAAGAAGAAGAAGAAACAGAGTCAGGATGTAAAGAGAAAGAGACAGAAATGATTCTGTGGTCTGAGCCACTTTCATCAGCGTGTTTGTCTTCCACTCCAAATGAATGACAGATGCTACAAGGTGGGCTACCGCTACGACAAATAGCACACACAGATTTATCTCTGATACAGTGTGGTGGCGCTCTGCGTTTGATTGGGAGGAGATGAGCTCTGAGGGCGGAAGGACTTAGACGTGCTGGAGGTCTTTGCTGGAGCCGAGCCCAATAAATAGCAAGGTTTTCAAGCTCCGTCATTGGTCTACCCAGTCCTGTATGCATGCATGTGTGTGTGTGTGCATGTCTGGGCCTATTTGTCCCCAACAGGCGCACAGTATACTGTTTGTGTTCCCCAAAGTGTGCATCTGTGGGGCCGGCAGCTGTGACAGGACCTACATCACAACACAAACAGCTCCGAACACAATCACCGGATCACACCGGATCAGATTCAGTGACTCAGCAGGGGCCTGGGGGGCTCTAACGAAACAATCACATGTGGACGGAACACACAGGAGAAGCATTTAACCTTGGCTCTGCAGGGGGAAGCTCATCTCTGATTTCCCCCCGTCGGTTCTCTCCCTGCTGGAGCCGGATGAGGAGAGCACAACAAAGGCTGCCGCTCTTAATCTTCCTCCTGGTCATCAGTGTCCACATCGTCATCCCCACCACCACCGCCCCCCCAATCTACTGCCACCCCTCGCCCCGTGAGGTGGGTGCCTCCCAGCTGCAGCCCGGCTCGTCCTGATTGCGTCTGATTTGGGTTAAGTGATTATTACCCTGCTGCGGTTTGGGTAGGGACTCTCCCACAGGCTGGAAACAAGGGAGGAGGGAGACGTCGCTCTTCAACACACACACACACACACACAAATAGAGTGTGTTTAGGTGTGTATCTAAGGAAGGACAGAAAGAGAGGGAGACTGCATGAGGGGAAAAGATGACTGTAAGCACACATGACAAACAGACACACAGATGTGTGTCTGTGGGAGAGAGAATGAAGTGAATCAATCACCAGAAATATCCAGTAAATCAGCTAAAGAAAATATTAATTTACGTTAAACGTGCAGTAGATCCCACCCACTGCTCAAAGGACGGCACCCTCCATTATCTTGTCCACTATGTGGCGCTAGAGAACAATGGGAGGAGCCATCTGACACCTGTGAAGGTTAAAAATGGCTGACATCCTGTTAGGTTTCAGATGTGGCTCCAAGACACTTTTTCTGAAAGTCTTAAGATGTTACGTATAAATACCAAAATTTGGAAATGTCGGTGAAACGTACCGAGAGGCTCCTTCATTTAAATATTGTAGGAAGTAATCAATAGAAGTTGAAAACTCAGATGCTGTTAAGCTACTGCAGAAGAAGACAGAATGACATCAAAAAAAGCCAAACATTAAACTAACCATGAGAAAACATGATAAACAGGTCGTGTTAATTTTGTTCATGAAAACTATCACGTAAAGTGTTCATCTGTAATCTACGACATTTCTGTCCATGATGAAGATGAGACGATGACGACGACGTCATTAACCATTAACGGAGACTAAATCAGTAGTTTATCAGGTGTAGTTCAAAATAAATCAGCCAATCAGAACATGTTCCATGTCTGGATGTATTCCTTAAAGTGACATCATCAGACCAGACACTTTGTGCAAAGCTGCATTCTGAATCATTCAACCTGTTTTTATCAGATCATGATCAGATCAATCTGATGTGGAATCAGTGAAATCAGAGGAAAATGATAAAAATATTGGTTTGGTCTGAAATGTTAATAATAACCTGATGTCTTAGAAAAGACTCAAATGTCAACACTTTTATTAAACTGGACTAAAATACTGACGGTTTTCTTTGATACAATCAGACTCAAATGTCCAGACTTTTAAACCTGGACTAAAAACAGGATCATGTGACTAAATATGATAAAAAATTATTTTTAAAAACTACTATAAAAACTCCTGTATCAAATAAAGCCGTATGACACAGGACTAAGACTACATTAAAAACTAACTGATGAAATACACAGGCTCTCCTGCCACAGTGCTTTTCATTGTCTCATTTCATAAGTCTTTATTAACTGCATATCTGAGAAAAACTTAAAATTTCAAAACAAAGAAATAAATAATACATTTCTCAAAAGTTACCTCTCCACTACATGGGAGATGTTTACATATGGTTTTATAAAAAATATTTAACATTTCTTGAGTTCTGTCCCAGAAACCCTCATCTTAAATAAAGCCCACTGACAGAATGAGACTAAATTAAAATTGTAATCATGGAAACAGAGAAAATCCAAATGATAAAAAAGTCCCTAAATAGCAAAAGGCACCACTTCAATACTTGGTTGTTGTGTAGAAAGTTTAGATTTTATGCTCCGGACACAAAACGTGATACAAACAGACGCGACTCGTCCTTATATGGGCGGGGATATAAAAAACACGTGGAAATACGCCTAAATGAGAGAAAGACAAACAGACTGCATGAGAAAAATAGTTCAGTAGTAAATATACATCTTACAGAAACAACACACAGCAGTCATATGGAGGGATGTTCCAGGAGGGAGGAAGAAAAAGGGAAAATGTTCCAAACACATATTTACGAGCCGGAGTTAAACTGTCTCTCACTCTGTAATTCTCGGAGCTGTTTTACTGCAGGCTGGGGGTGAACAAAGTGCACGCTCTGTTATTCTACCATCCGTCTCGTCTTACATCCACCCATCACATGTAGAGCTGAGGTTTCAGGGACTCTGCTGCAGAGACTCGGGGCCTTCGCTGCATTAGGAAAAACCCTGGAAGCTGATTTCAGGAGAGGCGGAGCAGTCACCACGGCCCACTTCTGCCTGCGCCTGTGCTAAAATCCTATTTTCTGGTTCAAATCACATACATTTAAATTTGCAACTCATGTAAGAATAATGGAAGTTGTGACTTTGGTCGACTGTGGCCTAAAAATGTGGCCTGAACTACAATTTTTAAAAAAAATACTGAGCCTCAGGTTTCCTATTTCCCAGTACTTTTAAGGCGTGAAACAAAACCTAGAATGATCAATAACACTGAGCCGTTTTTATCCAACATTTCTATCCAGCAGTAAGAAGCACATCCGTTTATGATGCCGTGACTCAATACAAATCATTTCCTTCTTTCAGTCCACAGCAGAGTATTTTGTTAATTTTCCCATCCTATCAGATGTTCCTATCGTTATGAATTCAGCGTGTCCTGAGTTCACATTGAAGATAACAGCTGCAGTCCAGCTCAGGCTCCCTGAAACATGGCCGAGCGTCTCCCTGCTCCTCGGCCCAGAAGAAGAAAAGAGAAACAGCAGCTCAGAGCGAATCCACACAGAACGGCGAGGAGCCAAAGAACACAGTATAATCTAAAACACACCAATTTAATCACGGTGGGAAACGTTCAACAAGCCGTGCACACCTGCTCGACCGAGCACGTCCACCCGGGGAGTGATGTTTCACAAGTCCGACAACGCATTTTAATCATGTGTCCAGAATGCAAAGTAACTGTCAAAAGCCAAAAATAGTTTGATGTATGGAAATATGATGAAAATGGGCTTAAACAGCAGCAGAACAGATGGTTTTATTTCAAAAAAGGTTTGTAGGAGAAGAAAAGTCTTTGTGCTACAACAGTCTATGTAGGCAGGAGGTTTAACATGAAGGCAACACAAACGTACAGAGGACAGTGAACGCGACAGACAACGGGCTCCTTATGAAGACGGTACCTAACAGAGGGGCAACTTATGGATGTGGTCTGAGTCCGACTTGTTTTCTGAACATTAGAGAGGATGCTGCAGACCACAACAGACCAAACCACCACCTGTAATTTATCTGGGACAGGCTTCAATATTATATCACATAAATAATAGGAGAAGAAAAATCACACAAAACCTTTCATATGCTTTATTTGTCATGTGTTTCATCCCTTCGACCAATGAGGTCATGTTTTCATCTGTTTGTGTGTCGGTTTGTCAGCAGGATCACACAAAAACTACACAACAGATTCCCATGAGACCTGGTGGGAGGAGGGGTCTGGGGGTAAATACAGATAGGTAGGTGTAAATGTGGATAAAGGGACAGATGCAGGACTTTTTTCTATAACTTTCTTTAACATTGTGAGACAATCGTTAATTTAATGACTCTAGATTAAAAAAAAAAAAATCAGGCATAGTTAGGGGGCTGGTGTGTATGAGTGTGTGTACTTTGGTGTGGATCCAAATAAAAATGTGGATCCACACCAGATGTTACCTGTAAATTATGGTAACAGTGCTTTGAGTTTCTGGATATTATTATTAGATTATTACAGAAAACATGATTTATTGTGATTTGTAGTCATACTTTTAATTACTTCTGTTTTCACCGGTGTCTGTTTGTTGTTTTGTTTGATAGATTAAACCTTGGTGGAAGGATTTGGGGGGGGGGAAGAACCCATTAGTTTTGGTTCAGATCTGGATTAAGGGTCGGTTCCAGATTTCTTTGACATATTCGTAACTATCTTGAAAATAAATATCCCCATCATAATGAAACATATGATGCTTAGGGAACCTCTTCTGGACTATAACCATGTCAAATCTGATGTGGATCCAGATCATGTTGGGAATATAGTGAACAAAATTGTGTTTTTATTGTCCCTCCTCTATTCTTACCAACATAACCCTATCAACAGTTTCCAAATCAGTGTGACTGCATCCTCCTTCTATTAATTCAAAAATGTACTGTATTTAAAATGGTTTATTGTTATTGTTATTATTATTATAATAATAATAATAATAATAATAATAATAACAATCGTAATAACAATCGTAATAATAATAATAATAATAATAATAATAATAATAATCTCTGTCAGTTTTACTTCAAATTTGCTTTTTAATAATTTATGCAAATATTTCTTTTATTTACTTCACAGAGCAAATGGTTTGAATTGGATTATTTTGATTCATTCTCCCTGCATGCATTTAACTAAAATATAATTAGCAAATGTTAGAATTCAGGTTGTTGTCATTACATTAAGAGAAGTAGGTCTGGTTCTACAGATTTTTATTGATGTCATGAAGGCATCTGATCCTCCTCAGTCAGATAATCTTCCTCAACTTCAGCAGCTTAAACCTTCCTGTTATGAGACCACATCACCTCTTATAACCAGATCTGAATCCCTTTACTAATCACTGAATGAGTATTTGCAGCGGCTCGTTGACACACAGCTGAATAGTTGCACTCATGGCAGCTGAGACAGATGAGACGAGCTGGACGTCCCACAGCGTAATGAAATACCTTTAATTAGCACTAATTAGCACTAATGAGCAGGACGGAGATGCACGAGATGATTCTCATGGCCTGTGAAGCTCAGGCGTGGATCCCGAGACCCAATTACACACAAATTGGTCTGTTTTTAATTAAAGCCGTCGGACATTAAGGCTGGAATGCAGATTCTTCAGCAGCAACTCGTTTCAGATGTTCAGCCAGCATGAGCTGCTCTAAAAGTAGAAAAACGGTGCAAACATGACAACAAGCGTTATGTTTTATTACAGGAGAATAAGATGGACAGGAATTATGTTTGACACTGGCTGTAAATGTGGAGCCACTGTTTCCTAACACACAGCAGAGGACACACACTTCACTGTCTGACTGTCCTCTGAGTGAATCTACCTGCAACATCAGCCTGACTCCATACAGTCAGAGCAAACTGAACCACTGAGGAAACACCACACACTGTCCAAACAGGGCCAGAGGCGAGAGAAAACATCAGCTGGGGGGGGGGGGGGGGGACAGACCACCAGGGTTACCCCCCCCATTATTTACTTAAACTTTCATGGTCTGGCTCAGGTCCTACAGGGCCATCTTTCACCCCATGTTTTCCCCTCCTTCACACCCAAAAACAGAATGAAAGCACACACACAGACACACACACACACACACACACACACACACACACACAGACACACACACACACACACACACACACTGCAGGTAAATAATGCTGACCTGTATGGGAGGTCAACAACTTCACATGGAGTTCAAGTGTGTAAAGGTTTTATTTTGAAGGCAGATCTGATCTGATCAGCTGCTCCATTTTTTAAAGATAATTTTCCAATGAGTTTCACACTTTGACACAACAGTAACATGAGAGTAGGATGACAGGAGAGAGCAGAGCTCAATCAGGCTGGACAAACATACCTGTCAGTCCGAATGGAGGGAAATAAAGATCACCATCTACAAACACACACAATGATCCATCAGATCTGGATTATGATCTGAATCTGCACCACACTACACACACTGAAGGTCACTCCTCTATCTGGATCAGCAGCAACATGTAATGGGCTCCTTCCTGACCTGCACCCCCCCCATCCTCACACCACGTTTTGTGTGAATTTGTCCAGTAGTTTTTTCATTATCCTGCTGACAACAAACAAATGCACACAGGTAAAAAAAAAGGCCATCTGCGTGCAGAAAACAGTGGACAGAGGGGGGTTTGGGAGGACAGGACGACCTCCCTGTCTGGCTGGGTGAGGCAGGAATGCCCCTCCCAGGTGACGTGAGACCAGGACGGCTGCTTGTTGTTGTTTCGCCCCCCTGAGATTCCCCTCGCTGCCTATCAGAGCCCTGAAACGACGAATATCACTGACAGATATTCAGATGACATCACGTCATCATCAGAGCAGACTGTGTGTTCGTCTTCTTCGCCCTCCCACACACGCCTCCCTCCATGCAGCCTGCCCACACAGGTCTTCTGCTTTGACAGGGAAGGTTGAGATGGTGGGGGAGTTTTTTTCTGGCTGTGGAAAATGGAGGCGCGTTTTATGACCCATGTTCCCTGTCCTCCTGTAAAAATCACACCAGCCGTTTTCCAGCGTTGCGGCATCATCGGCTGTGCGGCCAATGAAAACACCGGAGCATGTGGAGAAGAAACAAGGCAAACAAAGAGGGGGAAAAAGGATTCTTGGACGGAAATACCTGCAGGTCTACTTTATACATATACATCATCCTTTCCCTTGCCATCAGGCTCTGAGGTAGACCCCCTCACCTACTCACAGAAACCTTTAAGACTCGCAGCCACAGAAAAGTTCTCATGGGTTTTCAGGGCTAATCCAACCTGGCAATCTTCCAAAGGCACTTTGTTTTGAGGAGGGGGGTCGAGCCCATCATGGATGCATCATGGACCCACCACATGTGGGTGGATAACTGGGCACAGATTTGTAATTCCATATTACGGAGGGAAGGCTGCCAGGCTGCCTTCGCCCTAATTTTGATTGTCATACTCTCTATTGAATTATGCAAAGAGACGGGGAATGCATGTCTCTGCTAAGCCTTGAAGATGAGAGAGCGGAGAGTGGCTGTCCAGTGAGGTCGGATGAAGACGTGCATTGTGTGCACAATTCAAGTGCCACGCTGCATTAGAGCACAACAAGGGCTGAGAGGAGGCAGATTGGCTGGGAACGCTAGAGGAGAGAGACAAGGCATTTGTTTTCTCCTGTGCTGCTAATACATGCTAACAAGGGTGATTTGCACAGCTAAATCAAAACCAAGTGATGGTGACATTGAAGTCTGATGCATCTTTAAGACGATGAAGCTCTTCGGTTTTACATTCAAACCTACTGCGATACATTTGCTTCTCAGGAGACTCAGTCACTCGAGGTAACATGAAGAGCTGGTTAACCTGCGAGAGCGAGCTCCGATGCTAATGCGCTGCAGATGTAGCCGTCTCAGGACTCACACGTTTTATTAAAGCTTGCTGCACTGCTGCATCTCTGTCCCTAAAGGAAACGTTTGGAGCTCATTCCTGACAAAACCTAAAACATGTTTCACTTAATACAAACACACAGTAATGCACAAATAAAGTTCTAAAACATCAAGATTCAGAGACAAAGTCTTTCACCCTCCATAACAGCAGGAGGCACTAAGAGTCCATTTAAACTCATTTGACCCTTTTAAATGACGTCACATTTCCCATGATTCCCACTTCCGGGCCTCCATTGCTGAGGTCAACAGCACATAAACAATAGTGAGTGCTAGCAGTAAAAACAACGGCTAATGAGAGCAAAGAAAAGGTTTGACATGACCCTATGTGGACACCGTAGAACCAACGGCAACACCGAGATATGAGAAGAGGTCAGTTGGAAATCCTGATCCCTACGAGGTCAAGGGAGTGTATGGTCCCAAAATCTATGTTATGACATCATCATTAATGATCATTAATTACTTAATGATGCAAAACGTCCGGCTGATGAAGGACGTTGGACTTATCCAAAGAAACAAGCTGTGTCTTCTGTCTGTGAGGAGAAACAGATTAGACTCTAAACTTTAAAATAATCCACGTGTTTTTAGGACAGTTATTGATCTGTGATGCCTGAAACATGTGTCCTGTATGTCTATATCTGCATACTGTAGAACAGACATATGTCAACTTATCTCTATTTCTTTAGATAAAGAATCAAGAGCGGTGCCTTTAACGTCTTTATTTTTCTAGTGAGGGGAAAAATACACAACTCGCACTATTTTGAGTGTGAATTCCTGTTTGTTCTGGAGTGTAATTTAAAAACTATTTCATAGATCTTCAACACATCAACCGTCTGCTGGAGCTGCACCTTCTGCTATTTAGAAATCTAAACATTTTTTTATTGTAAACTACATATTCTTTGTCTGACAAACATGTTTACCAGGAACAAAGCCAAATGTGTGCTTTTAGTTTTCATTAGTACAGTTTTGATATTTGTTTCTCACTGACTGCTAAAATGATGAATATTCATGCAAATACAGGGTAGAAACTCTTGTTAGTTAAATCTGAAATCTGCAGTAACTTCAGTAACTTCATCAGCTACTTTATTAAGTGGAATATTTTTTAGTAATGATTTAGATTCCACATATGGGCTCAGTGTATTAACATGACGTCTGTTTGTGAAGTTGTGTTGATGTTGTTGTGGGCTCCTATCAATGGGAAGGAGCAGCGGGTCTACTGGGACTTCCTCATTTTACCTGAGCCCAACCCTCCTACAGAAGAAGAAGTAGTTAATAATCAGCATTGGAGGATTTCTCTGATAAGTGATCAATATGATCCTTCAGATCATTTGGCTGGGCTCGGGTCGGGTGGAGAGGTCTGGGTGGAGAACTGGAGCTTCTACGATGTTAAGATTTAATATAGTGACTCATGAAGCTGATGATAAGTTTGTGTACATGAATTCTTTAATACTAGATATTGAGTGGCAGAAGCTCAACCTCCAGTTTAAACTGCCTGATAGCGCCACCTGCTGCTGTGGAGGGTGAAGTACTCTGGTCATCAGAGGGACAGTCCTGACCACAAAGGAAACAGTTTTATAAGTCACAGGGTATTTTTGTGCTTTTCAGACGTTCTGCATCTATTTCTGAAGCATGATGTGTTAATAATAATATGTTGTGGTTTATTACTAAAACATCAGCGGCTTGAATTTGTGCCATTTGCTGAAAATTTGGGAACATTTTTCAGTTGTATGCATGTCTAAAAACCAGTAGTTAAAATATTCCCAATGTTTCAGGCCACTTTCTCCCTGACAGCTGATCACACAGCCCCGCCCTGAAGCACCTGTAAGATCAGGGCCTTATTTATTTTTTAATGGTGTTTTGTAATAGCAAAGAACACATAAAACATGTTTTGTTTATTTGCTAAGTTTTGACAGGAAATCATCTCTGTAGAAATCTTTAGAGAACAAGTATTTTATCTGAGGATGTTTCTGTCAAACACTTTGATTGAGACACCAGCTTCATGTTATTAAGAACGTTTAAGATAAGATAAGATAAGATAAGATAAGATAATGACCTCTGATGCGTTCCTGCCAGGCAGCCTCATAACTCATGTATTTGGAGGGTCTATGATGAAACCAGCATCCTGATGTGGCTCCTGGCAACCCTGCCTGCCTGCGGTGAGGCTATCTAACAGTGGGGTTTATCTGCTGTTCTGATCGGACCCACAGCAGACCTGCCTAAACACATCTGATCTCTCCTGTTGGGTCGCATCCCGCCCGGCTTTTAAACGTGTGATGTGCTAAAGTCCCAATTAGATGATTCAACCTGAAATCACAGCAGAACAACCAGTTCTCCATCAAACCCTCACCCTTCACTTTGAGGCTCCTCCTCATCCCTCCCTGCCCTCAGTCAGACCGCCCACCACCACCACCACCTCCACCAGCTCCACCACCTCCACCTCCCTGGCTCCATTGCTCGAGGAGATCCTATCATTTCTCCCGCAGACTAGATTTCTTGGGTGACTTCAAAGCTTGTTCGCTAAGTGTTTAGAAGAATGCAATGGAAACAGGAAAATAATGTTCTGATTTCTGTAAACTTTATAACATCTGCTTTTGCTTAGTGCCGGTGCTCAGTGTGAAGCAGGGGCTCCGTACTTTTTCTTCCCACAGTTTCAATCTCGCACACTGTGCACAGAAAGTGTCTTAAGCCTGAGGAAGGTATCATTACTGGTAACAAAAAATGACATTAATGACGGTTTGGTGAGAGCTGCTTTTATGGAGGCCAGCTTGATTTTTAGCCGTGTCACAGACCATTTGTAAAGCAGGTGAGGATGAATCCCACAAGGAAGGTAATAGTTTAACCCTCTAAGACCTAATTTCCATCACTGTTTATATAACCTTCATCTTGTGAGAATTGGGAGGATGCAGTGAGTATGTTTCCACTGAGAGGGAAAGGAACCAGGCGAGGCTGTGCTCGTGTCCCAGAAGGCCTGTGAGTAATGTTACTGGCACCGTAGAAGCGTACACACAGACTAACGCTACCTCTTTGTGTATACACAACATGACAAGCCGTTTTTAGGGCCAGGCCAGATAACTCCATCACAATCTCCCCCATGCTAACAGGGCAGCATGACGAGAGCGCCGTGTACGTACACACACACACACACACACAGACACACACACACACACACACTCTCACACAGCATCCGACTGGCAGCCTCAGGGCTCCTGTCTCCTTTCCCATAACTCAATCATGCTCAGGTTTCACTCTCGCCCATCCGAGGCTAACTGGCTTCCTCTCTCATACCCCCAATCCTTAAAATCCTCAGCCCATATCCCACCCATACAGTATCAGTCCGATGTAAATGTACAGCAGCCACTAGTTCCATCACTGATTCATCTTACAGTCATCTTTACCATTAATCTATTAGTCTAAAAAAAACATCAAAATATTCAAATCACATTTTTCAGAGCTCAAATTAAAATCTGTAAGCAGTCAAAACCCAAAGACTAAACTTTATGATTAAAATTTCAAAGAAAAGCAGCAAATCCTCCATTTAAGAAGATGGAAGCAGAAATATTTGACATTTTTGCATGAAAAACTAGAATAAGATAAGATAAGATAAGATAAGATATCCCTTTATTAGTCCCACAGTGGGGAAATTTACAATATTGCAGCAGCACAGTGTACAAAAAACGAATGAGGGTAAAACCTCCACCAATCTGACACACGTCTGTTTGGCTATTATAATAAAGATCTAAACATCAATAATTATTTTATCAGACAGATCTGGATTATGAATCTGCACCACTCTGTAAACACCATAAATATTTCACTTTGTTTACATCATGTTTTAGGATTATTTCATGAGAAATTAGATAAAGTGTCTCAGCATTGAAAAGGAAAGTTATTTAAAAAAAATCTCTACTCCTCTATCTGGTTACACACTAGTGATGATGAACACTCTGGTTACACACTAGTGATGATGAACACTGTGGTTACACACTAGTGATGATGAACACTCTGGTTACACACTAGTGATGCACAGATCAGCTCTGACATCATCACATTTTCATCCACCTGAACCAATGATTGTCTCTGATGTAGACTCCTCCCTCATGAACATCTGACGTCAGCTTCATAAGTACACACTTATGAATAGACTTATAAATACAACCCTTTGTCTTGCGCCTGACTTTGCATTCTGATTATCCTCCATTTAACTTCAGACTTCAGACCATAAACTATGGATCGTTTTGAGCCCAAACAAATGACTAAAAGATTGATTATCATAATAGTTGCCAACAAATTTTCTTCTGATCAACGAATCGATTAACTGACTAATCGCTGCAGCTCAATAAAAATGCACGAAAAGAAAAGGCAAACTGATTTTTTAAATATTCAACAATGTCTCAATGTCCCTCTGGTAAATTTAAAATAGAAGTAGAGACAGAGGAGTTAAACGAGGACACAGCCTCAGAGACAGTCGTCCTAAACACTGAAATCTCCATGAACACAGTTAAAGGAAAACTCCACCCTAAATCACTGCTGAAGTAAAACATGCACACCTTGCACTTCTCCATTTCATCATTTGAGGTGTTTTTGTCATATTCCAGTCAAAGTGCCAAAACACCACAAACATGAAGTCACAAGAAGCTGTTTGTTAGCCAAGTCTGAGAGGAAAGTCAGTTCCTCAAATAACCACAATGCACTGCAGCCAATGGCTTAGAAGAACTCTTCCTCTCAGTGGACTTTGATCAGATATATTATCCAATATTCAGTGTTAGGGGACTGGAAAAAGGCACCATTGTAAAATGTAACTCATAGCTATGTATGAAGTTTGAGACAAGCTGTTTATGAGTCATCAAAAGGCCGTTTTAGGTGTGAGGGTGAATCACTGACTGAAAGGTGTTTTTTATGTTCTTTAGTCAATTTACAACAAATGAACTTCATTGCTCACACAATTAAAACCCTGTCCAGGAACAGACGCGTCTACATTTATATCAGCGCATTTATTTTTTAATGATTGCTGTAATGCAGTGAGAACTTTCAAAATCAAACAACAATTAATATACATTCCAAGATTAATTATCATTTCAAACGATTTTCAAATATCTTTAAGTTGAATTTTAGACATTAAAGAATAACTCCATTCTTCCTTAAGGAGCAAAGTATACATCAAAAATCCCTAAAGATCCAATATGATATGAACTGTGATGATTTCAGCATCTGCGCCACAGATCTACTCAGTAAACCAAATGTTACGTCGCCAGTTTGGGCTCATTTTGGACTTTGAGCTGACAAAAGGAAGATGAGGCAGTGTGTCATAAAAAAACGTATCCATCTAATCTGAGACCACATCCTAGAATCAAACATCCTACAGTTTCCAGGACTTGGCAGCAGCTCATCTTCCTCAGGAGGAGGCGGGCCTTCAGCCGCTGGTCAGCAGTGACAGCTGGGAGGGTCCAAGGAGTAACGTACCAGTAGCACCAGTAACGTGCTATTTTTGGTTCAACAAATGGTGTCTTTCCATATCATTTATTTAGAAGTTAGCGTTCAATGCTAAGCTAGAGGCTTTTTTTTAAAGTTACTTTTTTAAAGTTACCTTTAATGTATAGGACAGCTGAAGACGTGACAGGAAATGTGGGGGAGAGAGTCGGGGTAAGACATGTGGCAAATGGCCACGGAACGGAATCAAACCCGCACCGACCGCTAGAGGACTTTAGCCTCTGTACATGGGGCACGAGCTCTAACCACTGCGCTATCTGCACCCCAAGCTAGAGGCTTCTGATAAACAATATGCTCACCATAACCAAATAGTGATCCCTGACGAGGACGACATAACAACAGCCAAACCGCGTTGATGTTTGCTTTTTCACCACAGAAAGAAACAAAGCATTCAGTCAAAGCCCCAGTAGTGGCTGAGACAGAGTGATACTGGGTTTATATTTTACAGTGTATTTCAATCATCTTACAAGCCAGACCACTGGGGTACTCAGAGGTTAACTCGACCTGAACTAGGCTACGTGTTGGGGGGGGGGGGGGACCCAATCCTTGTCAAGCCTGTGTGAGGTTGAACATGTGCTGGCTCCGCCCGGCTCTGTTCTCTGTTAGCTACGACTTCACACGTTCACTCGTAGAAACGGTGACAATGCCATTTTGTTTACAGCATTGTTGTACTGCACATGTTTCAGGGTTAATGAGTTGCAGCTGCAGCGTCAGGTTTGTTTCCAGGACGAGGAACTAACAGGGTGTTCAACACCGGACACGTTTGGACATATTTGTTCCACGTGGTTCTGATGGAGGAGAGAGCTGGTTCTCTGGAAACTGGTCACCATGTACAGTTCTACTGTGGTAGTCTCAGGTCCTTGCACTGGTAACACTGGGAGGCCTTAGAGGCTGATTAGTTAATGAGTCAATACAGAGAACATTTTTGATAATTTATTAATGGTTTCAGTCATTTTTCAAGCTTAAATGTCAAACATTTGCTCCTTCCAAGTTCTTAACCCTTGTATTATGTTAAGGGTCAATTTGACCCATTTCAGTTTTCGTGTTGACCAAAGTACTGGTTATCCTTTCTTTTTCTTCATACAATTTTGTGACTTTTCCTCATCTTGGGTCATGAACTGGTGTGTAAAATCTGGACACATTGATGTGTAGTAGAATGTCTGTGCAGAGTTTGTATACAAAGATGATGTTGCGGGTCATTTTGACCCAGACACTTTAATGTGGGTAAGTAGCTGTTCAGATCCAAAATAAACATGTCTCTTTGATGTACTTTATTTAGATTGCCCAATTATTTGTATTTTGATTGCCTCTGAATAGCTATTCAGACCCAGAGACCCAGGTGTGAGTAGAGGAGGAACTTTCTCTCCCTTGTCCTTGTCACTGTTCTCATGAGCTCCAGAAGGTTTACAGTTGAAGAAACTTTGGCACAGATTTTGAACTGGGATAGTGATGCAGAGGAAGAGATTTCAGAGACAGAGGATCTTTCAGAGACCGAGGACAATGTTATTGATGATCCAGATTGTCAATTTTCCTCCGATGAGGAGGATTCAGAGGACGAGTCTGCCGTTGTCTCTCCATCAGATGAAAACCAAGGAATGCAGCAATCATCATCCACAGAGGGGACATGGGCATCTAAAGATGGTAATATAAAATGGTCAACATCACCACACCAAAGCCGAGGTAGACTGTCATCTTCCAATGTCATCAAAATGACTCCCGGTCCTACAAGATTTGCTGTCACACGAGTTGATGATATTCAATCAGCATTTCAGCTCTTCATATCCCCACCAATAGAGAAGATTATACTGGACATGACCAATTTGGAGGGGAGGCGTGTATTTCAAGAGAAATGGGAATGCGTGTCGTGCTGGAGATGAGTGAAGGGCTGCAAGGTCATAACATCACATGTGACAACTTCTTTACATCCTACCGCCTTGGAGATGAACTTCAGAAGAGGAAGCTGACTATGTTGGGAACAATCAGAAGAAATAAGCCAGAACTTCCCAATGAAATTCTGAAGGTGCAGGGCAGACCTCTGCATTCCTCAATATTTGCTTTCAGTGAGAAAGCAACAGTTGTTTCATACTGCCCAAAGAGAAACCAGAATGTTCTTGTAATGAGCACAATGCACACAGATGCATCTCTGAGCACAAGAGAAGACAT